>JANHGN010007583.1:1427-17757 GCA_024605025.1 Megaceryle maxima | reverse complement strand
CACAGTAAGAATTCTACCTGCGAGAATAAATTAATAAAGTAATAAAATTCCAGAAGTAATGTACCTGGGGTGAACAAAATTATTAAAAAAAAAAAATAGATATATATTTTTTGGAAGCTCACGCTGGAATTTCATCCCATGTTCCTTCATTTTTAGATAATGAGATTTTTATTCCTTACATCATTTCTTGTTTTCCACATATTCCTCTTTTACCTGGTTATTTGCCAGATGCTTTGGTGACCAACCCAGGCATCAGCCAGCAGCAGCCTCCACCCTGCACCCCACCTCCTTCGTGCCTTCTTCAGGAGCAGGAGGGATACGACCTTCATCGTAGAGTCAAGGTTTGCTCTGTAGGGAAAACATTTATGAAACTATAGAACTATTCTGGGATAAATGATAGAATGGAACTTCCCAGTGACTCATACAATCTCAGCTAAACTTGTGCTAATTAGGGAGCAGGTAATTGTATTTGCTTGAGAGGTGACAGCTGAATTATAAGGCCAGAAATGCAGCTTTCTGCAGTTCTTGCAGACCATTCTCCTCCTGCTCTCCCAGAGATAACTTGGGAAGCCACAACACAGACATACGAGGTGAACGTAGTCGCATTCCCAACACCCCAAAGGGGTTTCTCCTTCAAAATGATCACTGTGTACCTGGCAGCAAAACCATGCAAAGGGAGTGAAACACTGTGGAAGCCTCTAAAGGCATCAAGGCACAATTCAGCTGTTTTCCAGGCTGATTGGCAAGAGGTAGGTTATCTTCAAGCTGTTGCCAAGGACTAGGACATAATTAGATGTCAGGCACAATTCAGCAACTGCCACCAGTTCCCCTTCCCACTCCAGCCCAAGCCGTGCAGTGCTGGGCTCCTGATTGGGGATCATGAGGAGCATCACTCAGGCATAGGTTGGGAAATTTTTTGCCTGTAGGCACTAATTTTAAAGTGCTCTCACCAACCCCGTGCCCAGGGGGTAGGAAAACAGAATTTAGGGCAAGAGGAAAAAAAAAAAAAAAAAAAAAAAAGGTAAATAGAACATGGGGGAGAATGAGAAGCATACAGAATGTTTTAATTTTGAAGATTCACAAAGGGGAAGATGAGAAGACTATACCCGATCTGCTTCTAGCAGTGCAGCAACACTTAGCAATAACAGGTTTGCATTCTCCATGTGCTGGTTTGCCAAGGAGCCTCCTTGCACGTTGCAGGGTACGCACTGAGAGATGGTGTGTTTGCAGGGATTGCATTTCTTAAAGGAAGACAAAAACAATCAGCGGTTAATATATAAAAGCCTGACAGTTTACATAGGGATCAAAAAGAAATGACAGCTCCCAGTATGCAAAACTCGTGAGAATGCTCTTCAGTCTTATCAGCGTGAATAGACAGGCTTTGAATACCACCTAAAAACAGGTTACACACATTTATTTCAAGCTCTTCTGAGAATGATGATGCAGGACATGCCCTTTCCCTGAGTTTAATTTTAGCACCTCTTCAGTCACTGATGCAGAATATTCCCAACGTATTCAAAATGCTTAACAGGTTGGTTGGACTCTGCAAGACTCCCCAATACAAGTTCCAGCTTTCAGCCCTTTTGCAGGAGGGAAGAGTTCCTACAGCAGTGGTGTGGGATGACTGGGGATATTTCCAAGTTTTCAGGCAGTGAATCTAGTGTACCTGGAAAGAAATAGTCACACAAATGCCATCTGAGGATTAATGCCTGGTGGTAGCATCAGCAAACGCACTCATGGTATCTTACCCAGCTGGACATTTGTTTTTAAGTGCTTTTTGATTTCATGTATGAGATGAATGGCATACCAAAAAGCATACTTTTTAATACTTGAGGAGGAAAACGTTTGTGCTGGTTGGGATATGACATTGCAGTTGTCTGGAAGAGATATGTTGTCATGCTTTCTCTTTATTACACCATACCATACTGTGAGCAGCTCCTTCACCAATGGTGCTATTGCTTAAATCACATATCTTACTCAAAAAGAACAACCTAAGATGGTATCTTTTTCTTTATTCACACTGTGCAAATGATCACAAAACTCTCTTTTCCAACACAGCCTGTGACAAAAATATGATTTGACTGAGGGTTCACCTGAGGTTACATGATCTTTGCCTGTTTTTAATTGACATTTGAACTTTTGATAAAAGGTATCTAGGACAATTCCCCTGCCAGGAATCTCCAGAGCTATCTGTGGAGACTGGAGTTTCCTCTCATATTGTTTTGGATAATATTAGCCCAAATAAGGATGAGACTGTGTTTAAAATCCTGTGAGGAGATTAGTATAGACCTTGTTCTGCAGGGAAATGGAAAGAGGCATTTCAGACCCATCAATAGAGGTGTTAGCTGGGAGTGCACGGGAAGCCAAGCCAGGAGACCCACTATGCACACCAGCCTCTGCTCTGTGACCTGGAGGAAAAAAAAGGGGGGGGGAACCCACCACACTTTCCTCCTCCCTGCCTCAATTTTGCCACTGATTAAAAATAAGTGGATAAAATGCCCCTGTGCCTCCCTAACAGCAGAACTTAGCTCTTTATCTCTTTGTTATTAATCGGGTAAAAAATAAAACCGTACTTGAAACTCCTATTTTGGTCCTCTGTCACCTGCTCTCCCTTTCATACCCTTTGTCATTGAACTGGTTTCCAGCTCCCTGACTTTGCAGTTTGGAGGGAAAATAATTTGTGGCAGCACTAGTTGACATAAATAAAGCCTTTGGGGGATTTATGATGGTTGCAGTGGGAGGGCTAACAGCAGGTCCTACCATTGCCACTGCCACACCGAGATATTGCTGGGACCCCCTAGCAATGGGACAGTCTCCAAACTTCACAGATTTTCACCTAAACCATCCAGGTTCAATAATCTATAGAGGCACAGAGAATGGGAGGGCAGAGATGATCATAATGCTCAAAATAAAACAGATTTCAAAAGCAAGAGTTACTTATTTCTGACTGGATTTAATCGAAGAGGAGAAATACATCCAAATAATCCCCCATCCCATTTCTGTACCAGCTAGGAAAGGGAACATCACTCTCAGTCACTTAATGGATAACTCTTGGGAATGTTTTACCTGAGCAAAGTCTTTGAGAGAGGTTTGCAACTATTCACAATTTTCTGGATTTTTCACTGTGCAGCTGTGGATTTGGGTGAGATCCTTCCTGTGGTTAAAAATGGTCTCTAAGCAACAAGCACTAAAATGTTTTCAGATCTTTTTTTACTTGACCCGGGATTTGTGCTGAGTTAGATGAGCAAATACTGGCATGATGTGACGTTCTTGTTATTTATGTTACATCCAAATAAGTGAAAGATAACCTAGGCAAATTTCCATTATCTAATTATAAAAACCTTCTCATATTCCCATGAAACTAATTTTAATTTGATGAAAAACAGACAACTTGGAAATGGATTTCCTACAATTTGAGCTATAAGATTCTTTCTCAGTATGTTCTCAATTAACCAAAAAGTCCAAAAGTGGGGATCCTAATTAATAAACATTGCTGGTTGCTCATGCAGTGACTTTATGTTTTTACAAAAAAAAAAAAAAAAAAAAAAGGAAGATGATAGCTAGAATTAGCAGCTCCTCTGCTGCATTTAGGGGAAGGAGGAAGGAACCACACTGTGCTTTATTTTCAAGAGGGAGCTGAACCAGGCTGAGGTATCCCCAACGACTCCTGCAGAAATCAGGTGAAGCTCCTGCTTTGTTAGAAGCTACTCACACCGTGTAATAGCGTGTTTAAAATGTCGATAAGAATTCAATAGAAAGATTGTCTTTGGGGCACTGAGAAAGGGAACAACAGAGAGGGCGTTATAATCGCGACACGCGGGCAATTAGCCGCAGTGGAAGCAGTTTGTGCCTCGGTACTTATTTCCTATTAAAGGTCTCACTCCTGTAATCCCTTACACACAAAACCAGAATTCACTGCATGATTAAGTTTGACCAGAGCCTCTCCTGAAACTTCTGACATGAGACAACGTGTAAAATGACCATAAATAAAGAACAGCATGAGAAACCTCAGCTCTGTGTCGGATACGCGGTGGTTCAGACCCAGGTTTGATCGCTTTTCCTGAAAACTAAGCCACAAAACCCCCCGATTTCCTGCAAATTCTAGGAGGAAGATCAATTTAACTAATGATGTGGGGGTTCTGTGTCCCCATGGACCTCACACATATTATTTATAGAATGCATTAATATTTCATTTTTCCCATCCCTAAACAGTCTTTGAGGTTGAAAAAAGAGATAGCTTGAGACAGGTAACATTTTAATTGAAATTAATGGGATTGGTTTGATTTCACCTCTGAGAATATAAAAATCATTCATTTTTCTGTCATGAAAAGAATCTTTCGAGTCTCACCAGTACCCTGACAAGCACGACAAAACAGTGGGTCACACTGAGAATCCACCTCCCAGCTCTCACTAACCTGTGCCACCCAGACCATCACCCTCCAGCTCATGAGCAACTAGCATGAAAATAACATCATAAATGCATAGCTTGCAAAATAATCGAGATAAACCTCTGCTTTTCTTCCCTTTTATTTAATATTGGTGTCGGTCAGCAAAGGAAAAGGCTGTCCCTTGGATCAGCTGGTGCACCGGCAGCTCTCCTGACATCATTTCAATGCTGCCTGTCAATGACTTTAACCTCTGACCGGGAACAGTAAGTATAAGAAGTCTTTATGCTACCTCTGCGTTGAGTTAGACCTGGGCTGCTAAACGTGCCAAATTAACGCGCTGTGCAGATTGCTCGTGCTCTAAAGGCTCCGCTGAAGCGTCGTTGGACCGATTACAAGAGCTTTGCCAAATCACTGCAAAACTGAAGTGTTACCAAAACCGAGAGTGCCGGCCAGCGGTGGGAACCGTTTCATTACTATCCTTTTATTTATCCCCTAAATAGTTTTGTGCTGCCAAAGCAGGCACATAAACCTCTTTGCTTTAATATATATTATTAGTATTTTTTTTTCTATAAAGCATTCGGATGGGAATTTTGTTTTCTAAAGCACCAGAAGTTGCTTAGGAGCACATAACGCACCAGGGTTTGGGGCTTTGAACTCATTTCTGTGTTTGAAAAGCCGAGTCAATGGACCTTGTGCTCCTAAGTCACCTGAGGGCTTTGGAAATCTCGCTCAATCCTTTCATAAGCTCAAAATGGAAAACAAACAGATCACCACCCCTGAGCCCAGGTTACCACGCAGCTCAGTCCCAGTTTTCCTCCGAGTGCCGCCCTCCTCGCTGTCCATTATGAAAGAATTTTCCTTTTTTTCAGGAAAATTTCTTCTGTAAAAGCTTCTTATCATACATTCTGCACCCGCTATGCAAATCACAGTCCTCAAGGCCAGGAACTGCCTAGTGCCTTCGTGGAGTTGCACCACACATGTGAATCCAGTCCCTGCACAGAGGAAAGTCTATGAAATTATTTATCTTCTACTGTGATTTGAAAATTATAAATGGGAAAGTGAAATCCAAAGCACAAACAGAGGTGAGGAGGGAGTAAAATCACACAGAAGCTGCAAGAGAGTAGCTGGACAAGTCAGAGATGATGTTCTCCCCTTAGAAAGTGTAAAGAGGTCTGCTAGATTTACCTAAAAATGTCTTTTTATTTCCAGAAAATGACATTGAGTATAAAAAGGAATCCTATAGGATTTCCTGTTATCTTATTTAGATTGACTTATTTATTTATTTGGGAAAGCCCTTCAAATACCTGCAAAAAGACTTCAGGAAGTGGATGTCAGCCTTTGATTTCCTCACTCATCCTAACCTGCTGTGTGGGAGTCAGACCAGCTCCAGGGCACACCTGCCAAAACACCCTGCCCATGGCACATTACCCCAGAAACCAGGGGGAAATAATGGCACCAATATTTATTTTTTTTTAAGTTTCAAGCCATCGACCCGGTTATGCTTGTTCCTTTTAAGGAATTAATGGATAATAATAACAATGAGATGCCCATGTCTTACGAGAAAAAGCGACCTATATTCCAGGTAAGGAAATATCCTGGTGACGCATGGGATAGACACAGGCATGGAAAGCTCTGCTAATAGCTATGGTTGCATTATTTTTCATCTAGGTGCCCAAAGGATCTTCCTTTCCCATTCATGCCCAGTGCAGGGCCACCCTTTGTTACACCATTAAAATCTACTTAATATTTTTTATCATTTCACATCACAGCCATGGTAATTGCACCCTCAGGAGCAAACCTTCTTCCTGAGTACGCTTCTCAATATTATTGGCATCTTCCTCATTTGGGGACCTGAAATGATCTTTTTTGCATTCTCCCTGTGAAATGACAAACACATCTGGTTGTGGCTCAGGCACTATTTGGAGCATGACCCCCTTGGCTCCTGGTGTTATCCAAATTAGATTTTGATCTTTGTCAATTAGGCTTTGCCACTGTGGACCTGCTGTACCATTGTCAGGAGAATCGCTGTCAGGCTTCCAAAGTTCACTGACTTACCAGCCCTTTCTCCACCTTCGAGGGATGCAGCTATTAAAATTAGCACTATTTAAAAAAAAAAAAAAAATCATAAAATACAATTTTCTGTCCACAACCATATTTCTGGCAATCTTTGCACTGTTTGTCCTTAAACCAAGAATCACTTGCAGCATAGGGAGCTCTGCCTTCCCATGGCAAAACACCAAGCAATCTTCATTTCTGCAAGCAATTTGGCTTTCCTTTTGCTCTTTTTAATGTTCCTGGCTTTGTAATGTACACTGCAATGGATTTGTCTGGGGGCCAGTTTTGCTTCTGGGGGGAAAAAAAAAAAAAAAAAAAGTGGCCAACTGAATAAAAAAGATGAATGCCAGAAAATCTCCGGTTGTCACACGACAGAGCTGGGATGCTGCTCCAGTGTTTTGTCAGATGGTTGGTCTGGAGCATTTAAACTGGGCAACTAATGAGGGAATGTTCATAGAAAAATAGATTCGTTCTGGTAGGAAGAGACCTTTCAGATGATCAAGTCCAACCGTTCCCCCAGCACTGCCAGGTCACCACTCAACCATGTCCCTCAGCACCACAGCTCCATGCCTTTGAAACCTCTCCAGGGATCATGGGGACTCCACCACTGCTCTAGGCAGCCTGAGAAAGCCCTGGGCAGACCTCAAGGGGAAGAAATTTTTCCTCAGGTCCAACCTAAACATCCCCTGGAACCACATGATGTGGGTTCCTCTTCTCTTGTCGCTTGTTCCTTGGGAAAAAAGACTGACCCCACCTGGCTCCAACCTCCTATCAGGGAGCTGTCAAGAGCCAGAAGATCTTCCCTGAGCCTCCTTCTCTCCAGGCTCAACAAGCCCAGGGCCCTCAGCTGCTCCTCACCACCCTTGTGCTCTAGACCCTTCCTCAGCTCCACTGCCCTTCTCTGGCCACATTCCAGCCCCTTTAGTGTCCTTCTGGGAGTGAGGGGCCCAAAAGTGAACCCAGGATTTGAGGTGCTGTTCCTGGCATACTTACTGGCCATGAACTTAATCACCTCCTGCTACACCATGTGCCTCAAACATCATCTCAAGTCATTCAGTATGAGCAGATTGGCTTCCAAAACCCATAATTTTCATTCTTCCATTTAAATTCTTGCTCAAAATTTCATCAAGGTGCACTCACAGAGTTTCATACCAAGTTGCACTGGTTGGGACATGGGGCATTCTGCATGGTCCGAGGGGAGGGGGGGACCTTCTTGGCATGAAGAAAAATCATCACATGCTTTCCAAACCAGGATTTTCCAGCGGGAGATGCCATTTCATAAGTTTGTAGCACCAGGAAGAGTCACAATGGTTGTCAGTTCTGACCCTGTGAGTACCAAAGGTCAAGGGTTTTGCTGAATCAATGCCTGTATGAATAACAGCATCACTCAAAAAACTGGTTATGAGCAAAACCTTCCCAGGATGAAAAGTCCCGTATCGACCTGCTCATGGCTTGCGGTGCTGGAGACTGCGGCACATTTAAAGGCTGCTCCTGTTGCTTTGTGGGTAGCAATTCCCCCTCTCAGTGCAAACCTGATGCTTCTCCTGCCTTGAAGGTTTCCAGCACTCGGAGGTGCAGCAATAGCCCCTGGACTCCAAGGCTTGGCAGCTGCTCTTCCATATATTGCCTCTGGAGAAACTGCTCTCCTGCGGGCAACTGGAAGTTGATGGGTGGCCTGCCTGGTTCCTACAACAACTGCATCAAAAGTATAATGATAACAGGTAGAAATAATGTACAAAAAGACAAGAAGAGGAAATGGGATAAATACGGAATTCTGGTAAAATGTAAAGCTCAGTAGTGCAAAGTGAATTAAGAAAAAAAAATACCAGGAAAGGTATCTAATAGTTTTAAAAGAATCATGGAAAGGCAGGAAAAGGCACCACTAACACAGAAGCTAGAAGTGCTACAGCACGCAGAATACAGCTCAAACAAGAGGAAAAATTGGTAATTTTCAAACTCTGGAAAGATCTGTGATTTTCCAAATGTATCGAATGTCCTGTGAAACACAGGGAAAACCAGAAAACAGATATAGAAAAGCCCAGAAAACATTGTGGTATCACAAACACATAAAAGAAATAAAAATAAATTTGTCATATTAATATATTTACTTCCTTGTCCTTACACCAGCTGGCTGAGTTATGAATTGAATGTGGATGAAGGAGAAGGTAACGTTTCCTTAGATTTAAAACATAAATATGTAGCTGTGAAACAAGAACAACCCACCAAGCACATACACCATCCACCTCTCCTCGTGAAGTAAATATGTCCTAGAAACGTGTAGTTTTAGCACGACACATGTAACATTTACAGCTTGAGATGGAAATTACACCAAACCTTCCTTCTGGTGGCTGGGACTGGCTCTCCAAGAGCAGGACCTGTGTAAGCATCCCTGCAAGCAGCTGGACTGAGTTCCTCGCAGAGTTTCTGAGTTCTTCTGCCGTAAAGGATGCGGTTTGCAGATGATGAAGTTATTCTTTTTCTCTACAGCTTCCTGACAGGAGGTTGAAACTAGGTGGGATCAGTCTCTTCTCCCAAGGAACAAGCAACGGGACAAGAGGAAATGGCCTCAAGTGTTTCCAAGGGATATTTAGGAAAAACATCTTCCCCAAAAGGGTTGTAAAGCCCTGTCCCAGGCTGCCCGGGGCAGTGGTGGAGTCCCCATGATCCCTGGAGGGGTTTCAAAGCTGTGGAGATGTGGTGCTGAGGGACATGGTTTAGTGGTGGACTTGGTAGTTCTGGGTTAACTATTGGACCTGATGATATTAAAGGTCTCTTCCAAACAAAACAACTCTATGAGTCTATAAACTAGGAAGAATAAAATGAGCCCACATGAACTTGTCCCTTGCTGCTCCATTAGCAGAGAACACCAGCAGACTAAAGGGAGGAGACTGGGTTCTCATCTCACAGCTCCTCTGACCAGCAAGCACAGAATTTATGACAGTGGTGAGGACAGGAGAGTTTCTAACACCTGTCAGCAGGGAATTCAATGTGGGAAGAGCCCCAAGAGCTGACCTAGTAGAAAATGTACAGGGAGGCTATGGATAAACCAGCAGATGAAAAGGCTGCTTGGGAAAATGGTTGCTATAAGCTGCCTTGGATGGAAAGAATCAATTTTAGCAAGACTATTTGAAGGGGAGGTTGCAGGAAAGGTTTGAGATGCTTTGGGGTGTTATTGCCTCCTTGTCAGCTACTTAATTTTTTCAACCAAGCCAATTTAGCCTAAATTTTTCCATATTTTACCTTCAGTTTTAATCAGAATAAACCCCCTTAATCTTTCTGCAGGCACAGGGAGGGAGGAAATATATTTTTCCAGTTGCTTTTTTTTTTTTAATAATAAAAACCCCAACTTTCCAGCTCTGAAAGATGTATGCTCTGGAAGTTAAAAATTTGGCATTACAGCAAACTTCAGGCAAAGAGTAAAGCAAGGCCAGATTTTGAAGAAACCTGGTGTCTAATTGATCAGCTTATTAGGGTTTGATCCAAGGCACTTTGACATTGAAAAGTTTTGGTCCAAGCCATTAAAATATGCTCTGCTGATAGCTTTCTCTTTCTCAGCTTATTCAGCACGTTTAAGAACATGTATTAAGCTGGCTTGACTACAAATTAGCTTGATGGAGAAAGCCAGTACTGGATTTTTAGGATATTTTATTGTATAGCCTGTCTAAGAAGAGAGGCACAGATTATGAAGTTCATATATCATTTTGCAGGATTTATTTATTCTTTCCTGCCAACACAGCTCCAAAGCCCAGAGGTCAAATCCTACCGATCTCAAAGTCCATAGTTTTGCCACTAACTTCACTCATGGCATAATTTCAGGCATGAAGACTAAGCTCTTGCTTGAGGTTTATTTTTTCCTTTGTAGCTGTGCTTTTTAAGTCCTTCCAAAAAAGAAAAAAAAAAAACATTATAAAATTTATAATGAGTAGTCATATAAATGGCATTGCCAAGTCAAAAACTAACCAACTATCCAAAAATGTATCTTAGAAAATGAAAGGAAACATACATCCAGCCTTAACTTGTTCATCTCATGCTCAGACTTTATAACATTTTTTTTTTCAAATCACGTAGTGAACTTCTGCAATACTCCGCTGTACTTTGCATTCTTCAGTGTTTTTTGCTGCTCTTGACAATGTGTGATATTAACAGTCATGCTGTAAGATTAGACTACTGTAAATTAAAGTATGTCTTGCCTTCCTAACTAGCTCCAGCCAATGCAAGCAATCAGACAGGATGCCAACAGAAGCCTTTTGTCCTGCTTAAATGCTACTCATGCCCCACATTACTCTCAGAAGTGGCCAACAGATCTTCTGCTGGCCCCATGCACAGGACCACTGTCACCCGGTATAATTCCCACTCAACATCCCAGCCACAATAGCATTTATGGGGTGAATGTCTTTCCAGATATGGACACGGATAAATGAGAATAATAAATGTAGCATACAACTCATTAAATGTATAGCTTATTTTCACACACACCTGCAAATACTTGCGTGGATAAATTCTGGAGAACAAAGCCAAGTTCAAGGCAGCTTCCAAATATCCAAGTGGAACTCATTAATGTGGGGGCCAAGACTTTGTCGATGGTCTGTAAATTGAAAGAAAAGCACCTCGTTTAATGGAACCAAGATTTTATTTTCATTTCACATGTGTTTAAGACATGTAGAGCTAAAATGAAATCGCACATTGCATAACACAAACTATATTAACTGATGTTACGAAATTAAGATTGGAGCTCACTGGCTACTGTGGTCTGCCCTGAATCTCCTTCTGACTTGCTTTGATAAATGATGTAGGAAGTTCTTTTAACGAGGCTTGATCTTAGTGAAATACACACAATTTTAATCTCCACAGCATTCTGCAGGCGTATCCATATCCTCCTGTAGCAGAGAGTAGGTGATGGCAATTGGCAAAGATAAACAAGCCTGTCCACATACACATATCTCGGGGGCAGGAGGCAAACTCTGTTATTATTTAAGTCTACCATAACTTCTACTCAATTTCACACTTGTTACAACTTAAGCTTTACAGCTGAATTCTACAAGAATGGCAATTTCTGACTGCATACAAAACACAGATGGTTGGAGCAGAGTACTTTAAAACACCAGCACCAAACAGCAATTGTTGGGTGAAGAAGCATTCAAAATCCCTATCCCACCACTCCTGGTTCCATGGGTCATTTCTTGTCTCTAAGGCTGGCAACAAGCCACTGTCATCACCCTCTCTCCTTGATTTGCCTCAGTTTTCCCATCTGTAAAATGTAGACTATAAGACATACCTTCCTGATTCAGTTGTAGAATTATAGATTGTTTTTGTAAGAAAAGACTTTCAGATCATCAAGTCCAACCATTCCCCCAGCACTGCCAGGGCACCACTAAACCATGTCCCTCAGCACCAGGGCTTGGAAACCCCTCCAGGGGTCATGGGGGCTCCAATACTACCCTGGACAGCCTGGGACAGGACTTGACAACCCTTGCAGGGAAGAAAGTGTTCCTCAGGTCCAACCTAAACCTCCCCTGGTGCAACTTGAAGCCGTTTCCTCTTGTCCTGTCACTTGAGACTCCTGTCACTGCCTTGAGAAAAGACACCAACCCCCACCTCACTTCAACTTCCTTTTAGAATCCTTTAATTGCTACCTTATTAATGTGTATTAAATGATCACTTTAGAAAAGGCAGAGTATTATACCTGTACTTTAATCCCCAGTGTTATTAACAAAATTCTTTATTATAGGGTTGCTTATACACGCACATACAAACACACACATATTTATGTGGTTTTCTATACACTATATATGTGTATGTGTGTGTGTGCATGCCTATAAAAGCATATTCAGACCTCTGTCAATCTAGGACTAACTAAAACATAGGTTTAAGCTCTAGTTCTAACTCTTTTTCCACCTTTTGTTGATAAACAGGCCTGGATCTACTTGTATCTACTTGAACTCAACAGCAGGTCAGCAGCAAAACCAATTGCAGAACTGCAACATTACAGGTTACAACAAAAATACAATGACCTAATCCTGTTCCCAGTAACTTCAAAAGACTGGATATTTATGGCAACATCTTGACCCATGCTGGGTCAGTAGCGATTTTGTCACTGACCGAGTTTTGGAACAAGGACCTGATCCTGCAATTGATATGTGTGCTCTACAGGAACAAATACCTCCTGAGAAGATAATGAAAGTTAGTGGACCTGGCTACAAATCAAATTCTGCCTACGCTGATCTGACAGCATAATCAAAGCTACGTTAGAAAGCATGTAATAATATACAAATATATATATATTTTCTCAAATAACTCTACAAACCCACAGGAATTTTTTTTTTTTTTTTTTTTAACTTAAATGGGAAGGAGAAAAATCTATATCGTGGAGAGTGAAAAACAAATTAAAGGTTCTTGAAGGGTGTTTCTTAACATTTACCAGTGTTTTTCCCCACGGAGAAGATGAAAAATTAGCTTGAACCCTAGAGCTTTTGGTCTTTTGTAATCTTTCCCTCTTTTTTTTCTCTCCACAATGAATATAGATTTTTTTAATCCTGTATGCAGAGATTTCACATATTTAGATTTGAAAGCTTTCTTACTGTTATAAAAGATTGATTTACATTAAAAATGTGCATGGGACTTACCTGTATAACCAAAATGTACCCAGCATACAGGCAGAAGCAAACACCATATGAATCTGAGTCATTTTTGGAGTGTGTTGTTAGAGTCTATATCAAAATAACCTCAGCATCAAGACAAATACTGTGCTGTCAGGCTTCCCATAGTAAGATAAGAATCTTTGCTGTTTGCTTCTATTAGGCTACACACAAGAAAACATCAGCAGTCATTAAAGAGAGCTTTGCCATCTCCCATCTGGGTCTCATCCCCACCTCGTGTATCACACAGGATGCTGGAAAGTGCAGGAGGAAATAATGGTCCAGGCCTCGACGGCATCACTCTGGGCAACGTGTGGGGCATATCACAGAATCCCAGCATGGTGGGGTTTGGAAGGGACCTCTGGAGACACTCTGGTCCAACCCCCCTGCTCCAGCAGGGTCACCCAGAGCAGGGGGCCCAGCATCACAGTGTCCAGGCAGGTTTGGAATCAATCCAGAGAAGGAGACTCCACAATCAAAATTCAACAAAATTCAAATTATCAAACTGCAATAGTTAAATTAGCTAAAAATAACAAAATTCTTCCTTGGATTTTCACCATTTACTTTTTCACACGTTCTTGAGCAGACATTTCAAATCCCTATTTTGACAAGAATTCCACTTCCAGGTTTGCTTGCAGGGATACTGTGGAAAATGGAGACAAAAGAGGTTAAAAATGAAATCATTTAGAAAGACCTTAAAACATCTGTGAAAAATACTTTAATTACCATATTTCAGCTACAGGTCATTAAAGGAAAACTAGGTATTCTATAAATAGTTAATGAAAAGTTTGTTCATTCAAGAAAAAAAAAAAAAAGAGATTTTTGTTTACAATCCAAACTCACCTAATTCACTCAAATCACTTCCTTGGTTTGGATATTTTTGCAATTTTGCTTTTGAAGAGTTCCTATTGACATGAAATGACTGCTTTTGTGAGTCTTGTCCAGCAGTTCAAATATTTGAAGGGGGATACATCATATTCTTCTCTTATCCCTCAGAAATAACCTCCCAGCCAGACCCATGTCCCACATCTTGCAGCAATCCCAATGGTGACCAGAATTCAGCACTGCTCCCCTTGGTCACCCCGAGCATATTGCCATGGTCAGAATGATAAAGAGGACAGAAAGCACTTTTGGACCATTTGGCAATGCTGAAAGAAACATGAAGATGAGACCTAGATGAACATACAGCAGGATTTGTATTCCACCCCCCCCCCCCCCTTTTTTTTTCATACATTATTAAAATTGAAATTTTAAAAATTAAAACTTTATTTTTCCTTTAAAAAATGCAACAGATGTGCATGAAGACAAAGCCAGTGCCTGAACTACCTCGTGGAAGCCGTTTTATAGTTATGTTAAGCAGTTACTGGAGGAGAGCACAGTGGAATGACTGCATGTATCTGTCACATGTTAATTAGGGGAATCGGTATAGAGACGAGTTTTATAACCTTGTTCAATTTTAAGAGGTTTTTACAGTTACTGAATGCATTAAGAATCAGCAAACGTTATGGGGATTGTCCATTGAATTCTGCACACTGGAAAGCTCACTTGTAGGGCCTACAGGGAGAGCTGATTTAGTTTTGCTATAGAGCCATATGAGTACAACAAGCAAAACAATGGCATAAAACTGTGCAAATCAGAGTCGGCATAAACCACAAAAAGCTCGGCAATAAACCTTAATTTGACTGCAAAAAGCAATTTATAAAAAGAGAGCTCTTGAACATCTTTGGTTCCTCTAATCATATCTAATTATGGAGAGATATGTTCTGTATGGAGAGCATCAGGAGAGGTGTTGCATGTCCTCGAGCTGGGGTGGTGAATGCTGGAGCCCTCACTCAGGCAGAATTCCACTTTAAAGCGTCAGTACTGCAGGTCAGACCCCAAGAAAAGGAGATTTTTGTGGAATGCCTTAGATAAGCAAAGGGATCGCACTGCGAGCAGCAGCAGCAGACAAAAACACGTTGTACTTTTCATATAGTGGTTTGGTGGCTACAGCAGAGATGACCACATCCACTTTGTTTTACTCAAAGGAGTCATCCAATCACCTTCACCAGGGCTACTGTCCCTGCCCACCTGCAGAGAGTGCAGAAACCCTTCTCTCTTCTGCATGAGCCATTTCCTGTGCAGAAGGGGAAAGAGGAGAAACCATCACCATTGGCGCCACCACACAGGACAGCAGATCCTCCCAAGCACTGCTGGGTACCTCCCCATATCACAGCCAAGGCACCAGGAGTGGCTAGAGCAGTTTCTTCTCTTCTCCTTCACAACCAGGAATCCAAAATGATGGTTTAATTCCTACCTGGAAACTGTTTGGGATTTTGCAAGGAAGATGGAGATCAGAGCAGAGTCAGGACCTTCTCCCAGGATTGACTGCAGGATGCTCTGATGAGCTGCTCAGGGACAGCAAAGGGGAACCCTGCTGGGTCTCCGTGGCCAACGAGGCTGGAGGAGGCAAGAAGCAACAGAAAGGAGAAGTACAAAGCTTGGGCTTCACCACCCACCCCCAAGGGCCACCTAGAAGCACAGAGTCAGTGGCAGCATGCACCAGCAGCAAGGAAGGAAGTGGCCACAGTGTGAATTATCCCTGCATAATTCCCAGATAAATTGAGTTAATAAAGCTGTGGCCTAATTAAACCCCATCCTTTGCCCCCTCCCTTCTTCAGTTTTCACTTCTGGGCAGGGAATCCTGGAGCCTTTTCACAGAAAAAAAATAATTAATTCCCATTAAAGTGTTTCTGTATTTCTGCAAGCTGGGCCCTGCAAGACCTGCAGGTGAAACGGTCAAAATAAGCAGAGAAGAGCAAGCAAAAATCAACACAGGATCAATTTCTTTTTTTGTCACACAGTTACTTGGTAATTATCTCAGAAATGGGCCAGGTTGTCCAATTAGCTCCACCCAAACTGTTCAGAGCAGACTGACAAACACGCTTTGAATGAGCAAAAGAATCTTTAAATGAGCAGGGCTGGATACACAAATTTGTATAGTGATATCCTATGGAAGTGTCATATATCTGAAATATATTCACACAACCAATACAATTAAGATTTCATTCACCGTCCTTATTTCAGGAGATTTAAAGTGTAACAGCAACAAATAATATGTTTTCCACAAGAAAAATGTGAATCAGCATCTTGGTCTGTCCCCAGCTTTCACAAGCAAAGTCCCATCTATTATAATCTTGTTTTTCTCAGCCATAAACACAGTGTGAAAAAAAAAAAAAAAGAAAAAAAAAAAAAAGAAAAATTTATGTTGAA
>JANHGN010007582.1:5818-46238 GCA_024605025.1 Megaceryle maxima | reverse complement strand
GGGAGGGGCGCCCCGCACCCTTCCCCCGCCCCCCCCACCCGTCAGCGTGCCCTCCCGCACCCCCACCCCGCGCCGGGGGTCGTTTTCCAGCCGGCGCGGCCTTGGGGGGGCTTTGCTCCCCCCTTCACCATGCTTTGACCTTGTTGACCTGGGAACAGAAGTTGAGCTGGCTTTTTTTTTTTTTTTTGGTTCATCTTTTTCTTTCTTTTTTTTGGTCTGTTTTGTTTTGTTTTTTCTTTCCCGTGGTCTGTAGGGACATGTGGCCCCGGCCCCCAGCTTTGCATAACTTGTCTCCTGAGCTGACTGTCCCTTCCCCCCTGCACTTTGCCCTTGCCTGGTGGTCTGGAGCATGAGGGAGGAAAACTACTGAAGGGCTGGTTTTTGGGTCTCTAGTGAGAAAGCTGGACCACAAACAAGGCTGACTATCTAATTATATATCTCCCTTTTTTTATCCCACACAAAGGAGGATTCTGTGGTAGCATAGAACAAGGCCTTTGGGCTCTTATTTATTTATTTAACTATTCATTAGCAAACCCTGGAGTGAAGCTCCAGGTTTTGATGCTGATGTTTCAGTGTTGAGTTTCAATGCCACGGGCACTTTGTTGTCTCTTCATGTTCAAAGACTTAATTTAGGGGAGCAGCAATGACTCGTTAATAGAAGGTATTAGTTGTGTGAAAGGAAAAACCTGGTGAAGTTTCTCACTTTAACATAGACTTGCACGATGACCTTGGATGGGTCCTTCTGTTCACTTACCAATCAGGAATGGTGCTGCTTTCCAAAAATGTTCTGCCAGTAAACACACCGGTGACTGTGAAATGCTTCTCTGCTCTTGTAATAGCAGGTAGATAGCGGTGTTACTTCTGTTATAGAAGCAGAGAGGTTCAGAGTGTTTTTCTTGCAGAATTTGCGTCTTGTAGCTACACTCCAATGGAAATGGGCCCTCGTTTAAAAAGATGTTCAGTGACTCGTGCCATTGTGTGGTCTGCACTATGCGATCATCTCACACTTGGTATTTTTATGAAAAGCACAGGCTTTAAAAGCGCTGACGTTTCACGGTGCAAATAGCTCTGGGTGGGTGGCTTTTTCCCCTTTGGTTTGCCCAGAACAAAACCGGTGTCATCTTCCACCTCGTGAATTTCTAATGCAGCTTCTTATCTCTGGTAGTTGGCATCTCTGAGCTACAAGCTGTTAGATGTGGTGTTTTGGTAGGGAGCTGGAAGAGAGTGGTGTTCTGATATACTTGATAGGATGAAGAAGTTACTTCTGGCATTGGTTTGTAATGTACTGTGATACTATCCAGTTGTGCCCACCAAGGTTGGGTAGATGTGTTAACTTGATGCTATCTCAGGGTGCCTCTGTTTTCAACAAAATACTAAAGGGAGCAACAGTAAATTCATTAGATGTGTAATGAAAGAGAAACTGAGTAGTTCTGTGTTAGCCAAGAGGGGAAAAATCCCATTCCTTATGTGACGCTCTGTGTAGCAAATAAATCCATTTAGGTTGCCGCAGCAAACACTCCCACACCAGATTGCTGGACCCGAGAAGGGTGACCTGCCGGGGTCCACACGCTGCTCTGGAGCAGCAGCTGCTGCTGCCAAAACAGGCAAAAGCAGCCAAGCATTGAGCTGGGAGCTGCTGCCAATACTGACCCGAGTCAGGGAAGCTTTCCCTCTTTACGGTTTTGCTGTATCCTAACTTGTAAAGCTAGATTACTTGTCTCTTTGTCTTTTTTTTTTTTCTTTCTTTTTTTTTTTTCTTTTTTTTTAATCTAGTGTAGGATACACCAGAAAGAAGCACTATTTGACTAACACCTCAGGGTTGGGTTTGGTTTGGGGTTTTTTCTAAGTAATTTGATCTATAGCTTCTAGCTTACTTACTCAAGTTAATATGAAACTTCCATAATCAGTTCTAATATGAAATAGGAAAGCTTTCATGTGCTGAGGAGGAGAGAAGTACAAAGCAGTTGTGGTTTGGTTGGGTTTTTTCCTTTTTTCTTCAGGAAAGTGAAAACTGCTCTGGTAAAAGTGGCAACTCACTGTTAGTTCAAAATATGTAGATGCCCAGTTTTATAGCTACCCTCAGGCATCCTTAATTTATGCAAGCAGGGCTCACTGAGTAACTACTCTAAGTCTCATTGACCTTAGTAGGTTTGCAGAGGTCATATTTTAAGACAGATAAGTTGTTCTCAAACTATTTTGTCAGTAAGAATTAGGAGCAAGCAGTTGTGTCCATAATCAATATGCTTTTTTTCCAGTTCTCCATTCAGTTCTCTGTTTTTTAGGTTCTTGCTTATTCGTGCTACTGTAAATCTAGAATCTTCTTGGGGTTTATTTTTTATCTCTCATCTCAATTATTAGGAAGAACTATGGGTTTTTGAAACCAAACGTTTTTCAAGATCCTGGTAAAACAGAGCAAAGCGTGAGGTTTTGCAAACAGCTTGGAAGGGCAGCGTTAGGATCAGAGAAACTTGGCCGGCACAACCCAAATGTATACGAGTGACATCAGCATTTTCCTGAGCCGTTTACACTCTTCTCTTCTGTTGGCTTCCAGCAGTGCCTTGTGTCTTACATAAGCTCACACTGTACATCCTGTCCCACCGTTCTCATGCATGAAAATCATCGGCCTTCTCTTGCCATAGGTTTCGAGAGCTGGCTGCTGACGGCTGCTCCTTGTCTCAGATGTCTACATGCAGATTTCTTAGGAGCACGCTGGAGAGGTCTGTGCCAGGAGCATAATACTCTGCTTGTAGGAGACATCAGAGGAGTAACTTGGAGGGACACACAGCTCATCCCCTTGCCTGTTTGGTAAATGTAACCACTGCAAAGTGATGTGGCTGTGGAGATCATTGTGAGAGAGGCTTTACTGCACAGAAGCCTTGATCTCTATCAGATGTAGATGGACCACTAATGCAGTTTTGATGGCTGGTGATAGAACAGCCATAAAAACCAGAGGACTGAAGTTTCAACAGAAGCTTCGATAATATTAAGACTGGGAAATAAAGGCTTTTCTACATTATTGCTGTGCACTTGTTACAAGGGCTTTGAGAGGGGTGGTGTCTTCAGATACTGACGCTTTAAGCTTGTTGTTGTAGTTCTAATGCATTTAGTCCTGCATAACAAAGATACTGTCACTTGATGGGTGAAATTGACCCAAAGTTTCCATTATAAGCTCTCAAAACCAAACATTCCTTCTGTTTTTCTTGCTTGCTGAATCTGGCTGAAACTCGCTGGCATCAAATCCCGCAGTAACGCAGTGTTTATAGTTTCATTCTAAGTAGGTGAGGCACCTTCTCTGAACAGTGTCTAATGATTCAGCTGAAAAAAAAAAAAAATTGTTTCCTAAATATACTCTAGGCTCTTTTGCTAGTGCTCTAGCAGTGTGAGGGAGCCAAATTCCTGCTTACCTGTCTTGGCGAGCATGGTTGGCTTTGTCTGACTCCATGGCTTGTTTTAACAGCTGGAAAGGTCCCTTATGAGCACTAATGTAGCACAGCCCAGTGTGCTCCTGGGAGGCATTGAGAAGAGTGTGGGTAGCAGGTTGAGGGAGGGTCTCCTACCCCTTGACTCTGCCCCAGTGAAGCCACTTCTGGAGTACTGTGTGCAGTTCTGGGCTCCCCAGTTCAAGAGGGAAAGGGAAATACTGGAGAGAGCCCAACAGAAGCTACAAAGATGATGCAGGGACTGGAACATCTCTTAGGAGGAAAGTCTGAGAGACCTGGGGCTGTTTAGCCTGGAGAAGAGTAGCCTGGGAGGGGGTCTTATGAATGGTTACAACTGTCTGAAGGGTGGATGTTAAGTAGAAGGGGCCGGTCTCTTTTCAGTGGGGCCTTGTGATAGGACAAGGGGCAATGGTCACAAACTGGAACCCAGGAAGTTCCTTCTGAACATGAGGAGAAACTTCTTTGCTGTGAGGGTGACAGAGCCTGGACCAGGCTGCCCAGAGAGGTTGTGGAGTCTCCTTCTCTGGAGACTTTCAGAACCAGCCTGGATCTGTTCCTGTGTGGCCTGCCCTGGGTGACCCTGCTCTGACAAGGGGGGTTGGACTTGATGATCTCCAGAGGTCCCTTCCGACCCCTACCATTCTATGAGTCTATGACTGTACAAGATGTAGCTCTGCAGCAAAACCACATAGAGAGGAAAGAAGGGTTGACGTGGAGCTGGAGCACACCTGGAAAGGAGCCCGTTGAAGCAACCAAGAAATCTTTCTTTTGACTTTTCACAAGTTACCTGTTGTGAACAACACAAAACAGTCTCTCATTGTGGTGAGGAAAGAAGAGAAATGTTAAGAGTTGACAAGCAGAGGGGGGTTATCTGAGAAGGAGCAGGTGTGATGCTTTGACACTTCAAAGCTAAACCAAGTCCTGTAAGGGACCAGCTCTTGCAGAGTTTAAGAAAATTCCTTGGCAAAACATCCAAGAGGAACTCAAATTTTCATTTTCACTTGGGGATTGAATTATCACTGTTGCTGTTGTTACACAAATGTAGGAATCCATGGGCTTTTTCTAGTTAATTTTGAAGGATATGCAAATCTGTTTTAAAACCATATGCAGGAAAATTGACAGCAGTGCAGTGTGTGCCTTCTAGAGTCTTGTAGCAGCTCTAACAGTCAGGCTTGGGAGGGAATTCAAAAGTACCTGCACGCAGCACATTCAGAATTCCATCAAATTGCCTTACAGATACTTACGTGAACATGAAAGCCACATCTATGTTGCTGTTTATTCAATAATCTTTTCGTTTTGTAGATGTTGGCAAATAAAATGTAGTCTGGATTGCTGAGATCTGCTAAAATATTTGTAAGAAAGTTGGCTCTGAAGTTTCCCACAGGATGCAGTGGGTGTCAGGTCTGAAGGTCAGTGGCAGACAAAGTGAAGTGAAGGCTCTTTAGGATTTATTTTTCTACCTTATTTTTTTTAAAGCAAACTCTCCTCCCATAAGGAAGCATGGAATCTTTCTTTGCTACTTCCTAGATTTCCAAATGCCAACAGACATCTACAGGTTCATTTCTACTTACATATTTTCTTGAAACCTTGTTGGTGTTTTTTTTTTCTTGAGAGGCAAGGGGATAAAAACCAGGCAAACTAGTGGAATTCATATATTCATGGACTCTTAGCACAGAAGTTTCTGGTGTAAATCAAAAAAGCCAGATGGAGTTTTAAGTGACAAAGCAGAAACAAAGAAGAAACAAACTTCCTTGATACTAATAAAAGGGCCAGATTGGAACTACATAATTAATCCCAGTGTCCTTTTCAACACACAGTAAGGTTTGGCTCATAAGAGCCATAGAGTTAATGTGGAGAGCTGGCAAGTTCTAGGAAGCAGTAGATTGTAAACATGCAGGTGTTTCTGAGGCAAACTCCGGTTCGTATCTACTGGGGATTAGTGCTCGTGCTGCAGTCAAGTAGGAAAATGTGTGAGTAGTGGCCCACTTGGTCTTGAATCTATTTCCTGTCTTCAATATAAATGTAAATATATGCATATTTCATATGTATCATTTATCTGCATATATATTTTATATATAGAAGTATATATAAAGAAAGGAAATAAATATATAGGGGTTTTTTAAGTGCTACATGGCAAAACCTTCCCTCCATGCCTGTTGATTTGAAATACAATGACTGGGAAGCCCCAGGAAACAGTCTTGTGATTAAGTTTATTCACTGTACGTATCGATGACCTGAAAGAAGTGTGAAGGAAGGTGCTAAAAAAAAAAAAAAAAAAAAGGCTTATGAGATGGCACCAAGTCTGTTAGAGACAGACAGGAGGTGGAGTGGGCAGATGGCAGTCAGTACAGAGCGGGGGAATAATCAGATTGAGACCCAGCTGAATAGAGGGTGCAAGGGAGAGTGCTGCCCTTTGCCTGCTGCTTGCACTGTGGCTTCAGCTACGTGATGGGGGTTTTCCTTTGTGATCTATGGAACAGAGAGGTAAAAATCTTGTAGCTGAAAACATGTAATGGTGAAAGCCTGCCTGCCATTAACAGAGGAAACTTCTGGAGTGGGTGGAAAGGTCAATCCTTTCAGAACTATCTGGACTAGAAAACCTTAAAAAAACAAACAAAAAGCCCCAAACCAACCATCAAATAAAAAACAACCCTGCTCCATTTTGTAGACTTCACATGCAGGTTCATTCAGATCCATCTTTGACATGCATAACAGGGAACAGTATTAAAATTATCAAAAAAATAAGGATAATACAGATGCACTATGTGACAACAGATTTAATTTTTTTTTTTTCTGAAATGGTCTAGGAGGTGGCAAGATATATTTGTGATAATTTGTTTCCATACTTCATTTTATCTAGTTTGTTTGAAAACTTTTTGGGTAGCTGTCTATGCTTAATGTTCATTGCCAGTCTCAGTGATCTTGTCCAGATCATTGCTTGGAGACATTGAGTGACAAAAATAAAGAACAAAGGGATAGTTGTAGTGATGAATGATTGATCCCATAACACCTTGTTCCATGCATACACATGGAAGAGAGTTATTGAGACCCTGTTGATCGGTCTGTTGGTAACTTTGCCCATATATCAACAATCTCAATCTTTCCTGTTTTATATTTGTTTTAAAATATTCCTGCTTTTTGTCTTTGTTAGGGGGTTCCAGAAGTTAAAACAGCAGTGAACAGGTCTAACTGGAGAATGCCCTGCTCCCCAATAAAGAGGGGTTGCTTTGTCTGAGCTGGCACTTAATGAGAAGGAGCTCAACCCACCTTACAGTTTAAAATTTCTTCAGTACAGATAAATTTTCTATGCTTGAAGTTACCCTTTAGTAATACCTGTTTGCTTCTTGCATCCTGTCTTCTTAGGATGCCTCAGTCTGAACAACACCGGGAAAGAGTTTTAACAGCATAACAAGGTTGAGGGAATTAGGTCTTTATTTCTGCAGAAATGAAGGTTAGATGGATAAAGGAAAAAAGATTAAAATATTCACAAGAAGTGCTCTAGATGAGACTGTTTCATGTCTGAGGGCATGTTGAATCCCGTGGGGAATGAGGAAGCTAAACCACTAAAAGGCTGTTTAATTCTTATGTCTCACAGTGAATCAACACAGTATTGGATATCAAAGTGGTATTAGTGGAATTTGTAAGAACGTGGACATTTTATATAAAGAACATAGAAATAAAATAAATTGTTTCAAAACAAGTCCTTCGCTGTATCAAAGCAGTGTGGAGAATGAACATTGGAGACTTAACATGAGTATAATAAATCAAAATGCCAGATGAGTCTTGGAGGACTTTGTTCATTCACTTCATTGTTTTCTCTGCAGCTACAGCTTGGTGCAGCCAAATGTAGGGTCCTCGTGCTTCAGCAATTCAAAGTGTCTCGAAGTGTTCCTGGAGACTGAGCTCTTCTCTGAGTCACCTTCAACTGCTCAGAAGTCAGTGCACTGACTCGAGTGCCTCTAGGTGAAGAAATCACAGTGGGAGTTGGCAGTTTGGGGTGAGTGGGGAGCTACATTGGGTACTGTTGATAACCTACAGAAGAGTCTCAAATTTGTACCTTCTGGAAAGTACCCTTTTCCAAAGCTGACACTTGGCAACAGAAGGTGCCCTGCTGACCCTCTGCAGCTTGGCAGCAAATGCTCCTTAGCGTCTGAGCTTCTGAAGCATAGATCCCAGGGTGCAGGCTGCTTGGGGCTGCTGGCACAGGGCAGTTTTTCTTTTTAACCTTCACTAAACTATCTCCTTTCCCCATATTCTTAGTACCAGGCAAACGGACCAGTAACAGAGGGCAGAGCTATTTAGCAAGATAGAAATTGGAAACAAAAGGGTGAAAGTAGAACAGGCTGCAAACTCTGTTCTGGTTTGAGCAAATGGTGACCTGGCTGCCTGTTTAACTGCTGTTACCTAGAATTTTTCAGGCATGTCTCGGCTGTCAGACCTGGAGAGTCAGTACTTGGAACAATAGTCTTGCACCAGTGTTAGCTTTGATTAAGTATTTGAAGTTAAAATTGCTGGGGGTTTTCCATCACATCTTCCTCTCTTTTTGCCTCATCCTCTCTCGCAGTCTAGCTGGGGGCATAAAAGCTCTGTGGGGTTTTTTGTGGCTCTTCTGGAGACAGGCACCTTTGTGCTCCAAGCCCGTCGTCACTTTTCCTCTTTCTCCTTATTCATTCTGGTGGCTGACTGGCCCGTATTGGATATGCAGCATTATTTTAATGTGCATTCCTACAACATCCTACCTCTAGAGTAATGTGTATTGTAAACCTGATGTTTTCTGAGAGTACTTTCAGCCTCTTAGAGAGGCCACGCGTCACGTTAGCACTGCTGATAAACTTTGTAACTAACTGATCCAATTATATACAGATCATGCTCATAAATAAATATTCTTTCTCACTGTTGCCTCTCAGTCTACTTTTGGAGTTCTTAAATTACTGCTTAGTAAACTTAACCAGCGGAACTTAAGAGTAATCAATATTGCACTCACTTCTAGAAAGAGAAGTAAACACATTTTTTCCTTCAAATTAGGTTAAGACAAGAAAGACTATAGCTAATTAATTTGTAATAATTAGTTTGACAGGTGTATACTTACCCAACAAGACAAAGGCAGGATTTCCAGGAGTGATTTTCTTGACGGTGGTTATCTGAGCCGAACTCTCCATCTCCCTGTAGGTCAAGGACATCTGGATTTTCACATAGGCCTTTGCCGTGGGGTAACTAAGCCGTCTGCTGACAGGATCAGGCACTTTCAGGTCACTGGAACGTTGTGAATGTTCTGGTATCGGCGAAGGTGGCTCTTCTGCAACCTCTCACTCATCTGTTCTGAATATATCAAGGGACTATTTCAAAGAAATATCAAGGAAAGGTAAGGTGACTTCTAAAGCTTTATGAAGATGAGTGTGCTGTATCTTTAGCCTTGATCATCAAAAACTCTTAACACTGCACAGAGCTCGCCGTGTTCAAAACTAGAATTGACTGATGCGAGACAGATTCTGTAATAAGGGTGGCTGTTATGTTTTCTTTACTTAAAATACAGATCTACTTTGTCTGGTTTGATTTTTGCCTTCTCCTGACCTTTTTCCAATTACTCGAACTTGAAAAATGAGTTGCCACCCCTGTTCCAGTGGTTTTAGTATTAATAATTACAAAATAAATCTAATAGTTGATACCCTCAGACATTACGTGATCGAGCATGATTGTTTGATCTTGTCTTTTTCATTTGATTGCAGCCTCTATGGCTGCTTTCAGTTCAAAAGCCGAATCAAAATTTCACAATTTTTTTTTTTTTTTTTTCCACTTTGAATATGGTGACTAAATGACTCATCTTGATAAACACACGGGTTTGATCAGGAAGTGCTAAGCTGGTGGTCCAGTTAAAAGTCAGGTTATGCCAAATATTAACTAGAAGCAGTAAAGTCTCAGGAAAGTAAAATGTACTTAAACATTCCTTGGTGGAATGTGGTTCTGTAGGTTAATGTGAAGTTGCAGAGTAGTGTGTGCTTTCTTACACAACACAAATTTCAGTGCGAAGTTCCTTCCTGTTGTAGTTAATACCTGACTTCTTGCCTATGTGTCAGGTTAAGAAACAAGACCTTTATTTAAGCAGCTTGTATTGCTGTTATGTGTGGTATTACTTTTAAATTTCTCGTAAGAATACCAGACTTCCCAGTCAAACCAAACCTCTGCTGCAGTTCTCAGGGGATGTTTAATTATTAATTACTTTCCTTTTTGTGAAAAGGGGACTATTTTCCTAAGTCGCCTGCCTTAATTGACAAGGTGACTGCTGGGTTTTCAGTCAGTTTACTGGTACACTACAAATCTACTATTGCAGAATTTTCCTTAATAGTTTAGTTTATAACTTGAACTATGTGGCTGGCTGGCTGCTTTGGTCATTTCTTCACACCCTGTAGAATCAAGCAGTTGTTTTAGCTGTCTGGTTAATCTTTGCAGAGCTAGGACTTCGGGCTCATTGGAGACTGAAGCAAGGTGGTGTACAGGTAACTGTGATGTTTCCAGTCTTTTAACCTACTGCTTTAATTTGGTGAATGTAACCAGTATGAGGAGTTCTACTTTTCAGTAGTATTGCAGTTATGTTGGAACTTGAAAGACTAAGCGTGCTGTTTCATTTGCAGAGTCTGGCAGATGTTGCCAGTTCTGATAAATTCCAGAGCAAGAGAGTAAGTGCAGCCTAAAGCACCTGATACTTTGTGGCTTCGTGGAAGGGTGATGAGTTTTAGTCCATTGTTGGCACTTGAGTTTATTTTATACAATGACTGGAAGGCTCTGTTTGCAGCCTTTTCAGTCTACCCTCACTGGGCTCATGGTAGAGGGCAACTTCTAGTGAACTGTTTTCACAGAACATATTTATTCTAAAAATGCTGTGACTGGTGCTTATTACTCTAGTACCAGTTATGTTTTAATTCTTCACATTGAAAGAAGATTTCCTCCATAGGAAATAGATAATTTTTTATATATATAATGGAATTAATTCCTTAGAGGAATTTCTTGATGTTTTTGCAACCTTTCAGCTGAGATAACATGGTCTCCACTGACCTCTGCTCGAGATACAGCAGTTCTGCAACACCAACAAAATTTGCAGTCAATCACTCAGATAAAGAGTAGAAATTGTGGGTGTCTGTAAAAAGTGCTTTCAGTAACTTGTCTCATACTTGCAGGTAAACAGTGTGGAAGAGGGAATGGGGGGAAAGAGCTGATTTGCAACTTGAGTCAATCTCTAAATACCTTGAGAATTTTCTTCAGTTTCTTATCCCGGTTTCTCTGATGCCTTAAAAAAAAGAAACACATGGTAGCTGTTGTGGAAAGCTGAATGAAGGTGCCTGTCAGCAGGTGAAATATGTCTGAAGTTCTGTAGCCATATTTGCTCTTCAAACAGCTTTTAGGGCGCAAGATCTGGTTTATGAACGGAGCATGGCAGGATTCCTGTGAAAAGCCACATGTTTGCTTATTTTTTATTTGTATAAATATTATTTTTCATGTGTAAATGTGGTGAAATAAAGTGGGCATCCTTAATTATTTTTTCTGGCTTATTTGTTTTGGGAGATGCTTGGCTTTGAGATTGTCTTTTGGGGTCTAGTAAAGTTCATTTTTCAATCCTGATAAAATCAGGTTTATAATGTAGACTTAATCGTGGTTGTGTGTGAGCTCTGCTTTTGGCTTTGGCTCGCATCTCTCATGCAAACTTCTCTGCAGAGCTCTACCCTCAGCCTAATGAAGTCACTAATTAGTTCATGTGTTAGCAGCTGGCCAGCCACAAAAGGAGGGTTGAACCACATCCTTGGTTAGAGGTTTCCACAAATATTTTTCAGGAATATTTTTATTTACACTGTATTATACTGCCAAGCTCCTCAGGGGAGGTTTTGCCTTCGGTGCTTCTGACAGCTCGGAAACATTTTTGCTTATTCTTGCTTTCTTTTGGTTTGCTTTTGCCTGTCCAAGGTCTGGATGCTTTCTGGACCACTCTGCACTGTCCACGTACCAGCAGGAGGAGCATTGGTGCCTTAAGACAGACTTCTACCCCCAGCCTTCAGGAAAAGTGATTGCCATGTAAGTCCTGCTCAGTTGATTTCCAAGGAGGTGGAGGAGTGAAAGGCAGCTCAGTGTTCCTCTGCTGGTGTTCAAATCATAGAAAGGTTTGGGCCAGAAGGGACCTCTAAAGGTCATCTAGTCAGACCCCCCTGCAGTGAGCAGGGACATCTGCAATGAGAGCAGGTTGCAACTCAGAGCCTCGTTGAGCCTCACCTTGAATACCCCCAGAGATGGGGCCTCAACCTTTTCCAGTGTTCCACCGCCCTCATGGTAAAGAACTTGTTTCTAACATCCAATCTAAATCCATTCTTCTTTAGTTTCAAACCACTGCCCCTTGTCCTGTCACTCCAGGCCTTTGCAAACCAGCCCTCTCCCACCTTCTTGTAGCCCCCTTCAGGTAATAGAAGGCCACTATAAGGTCTCCCTGGAGCCTTCTCTCCTCCAGGCTGAACAACCCCAGCTCCCTCAGCCTGGCCTCGTAAGGAGAGGTACCTCATCCCTCAGATCATTTCTGTGGCCTCTGCTGGCCCTGCTCCATCCATGTCCCTCCTGTACTGAGGGCTCCAGAGCTGGACCCAGCACTCCAGGTGGGCTCTCGCCAGAGCAGAGCAGAGTGGCAGAATCCCCTCTCTCCATCTGCTGCCCACACCTCTTTTGATGCAGCCCAGGATGCAGTTGGCTCTCTGGGCTGCAGGAATGCACTGCTGCCATCCAGTAACTGAGATCAGCTACCTCCTGGAGCACAAAACTTACCTTTTCTCTTCACCCACCCCAGATTAATTTGCAGCTAATATGGTGGTTGTCCATGTAACTTGCATCATGAAATTATAAAACTCCTGTAAGAGTGGAGGAAGCAGGAATCCCTCAGCTGGGAGAGAGAGAGAGAGAGAGGGTAGGGCTACTCTGCTGCCCCAGTGCTTACCATGTTCCTGAAAGCACACCAGTCATCAGGCTCTGTGGTGTGAGTACTGGAACAGTCATCGCACAACAGCCTCCCTCACTAAGATCATTCTAAAGCAGTGCTCAGTTTCCCTAAATGCTGGTCTTATTGAGCAGTTGGTTTCTATCTGAGGTGTGCTCATCTTGTTGCATCACTCTGTATTTTGAAGGCGTGCATAAAATTTAAGTGTTTAGGTTCTGTGACCCAAAATGCAGCTAATAAAAACTGCTTCAGCATTGATTTGGGAATAACTGCATTATTATCTCCAGGAATGCCTATCACTATAGGCTGGATAGTGACATTCTTTGCTGATGATCCTGTTGAACATGCAAATCAACTTATTTTTGATGAAATCAAATAGAAGGTGTGCTTCTGGACTTGGCTAATGCATTTGGTTTAGGGTTATTTAGACCATAGGTGGGAGTAGAGCTGATTCTGAAGTGAGATTTCCTGGAATATATGGAGTTATAATATTGCCTTTGGTACAGACTGTTCTGTTTTGCAGCTCCTCCTCTTGCAGTAGACTACTCACTAATGTAGGCATACGGTTTTGTGTGTTTTTTTTTTTTTTTCTAGATGAATACATTGCTTAGTTAACCAAAAGGTGTGGAAAACACCAGTCAGTGCAAGAAAGAGAGTTCACTTTAGCCACCAGTCTTACTGATTAAACTGAGTACCTCTCATTCTTACTTATAACTTGGTGACAGCATGAGATAGTTGAAGGTTTGCTGGACCAAAAATACCCAGAAAACAGGATTATAATGTCAGGTAATGATGTAGGTTTCCCTTTCACCAGCCTGTTTTCTCTGTTGCATTGAACTGGTGATTAATCTGTGTGGTCCTAGGAGTGAGTTTTCAGAAGCAGTCCTCCTGAGTTACTCCCAAACTGTTTGTTTACCATAATTGGTTTAATTCTGGTTACCGCTAAAGCTCTGCATTCGTAGTGTGACAAAAGAGCAGTGTGATGGGTCATACTGTCCATCTCCTATATTATGATTTCAAAAGCTGTGTTTAATACTGGGAGGAAACCAAATTGACACTTGCTAGAGAGAAACAGGGGTTTATAATCTGTAGTCTGTCTTTAAAGGTGAGACACTCTTGTGTATTGCTAAAGAGTGACAATTTTAAAAGTTCAGAAGGATGTCTCGAGGAACGTTCTGCTGCCTTTTTCAAAGTTGAGGGAGCTTCCACAAACAAGCTAAGTGAAATCATTCCTATTGCCTGTTCTTAAAGATTCTGGCCTAAAATCACAATCTTGAAGGCTTTTTTCTGGAAGAACACTGAGCGATCTGCAAAGGTGACTGAGATAGTGTTTGGCAGCATATTTAAACTCACTAGGCTTAGATAGGTAGTTTCTGTCTTCTCTGTAGTTTATCTTTTAAAATACCTGGCACTGGTTGATTAAAATAACATTAACCATTTGTGATTTCAGAACTGTTAGAGCTCCTAGCACTACGGTCTATTGATAACACCTGGCTATTTAGAGGAAAGTCTGTACTGATGACATCTATGGATAATTCTTTTTCCAAAGGCTTATTGACACAGATCGTGTCTGAGGCTAATTATATCAACAAGGCTGTAGTTGCTGAAAGTGCATCACAGGAATTAGCGAGATCATGGAGTTTTGAGTATAGTGGTCAGAAGAGACTTCCGGAAGTCTCTGGTCCAACCACTTGTTCAAAGCAGAGCTCTAACCAGCAACTGGTGGGGTCAGCCGTGGCCTGGTCCTGCTAAGCTATGAAAACTCCCCAGGACAGCAAATCCACAGCCTTATTCCTGGGCTTCACCACCCTCCTAGTGAAAAAGTTTGTCATCATGTCCAACCTGAACTTTCCATGTTGCCTTTTGTGGCTGTTGCTCTTTCTTACCCTCTCTGCTCTCGTGTCCCTCAGCCTCTCCCTGTGCATCATGCCCTTGAGGCCCTTGATGCCCTTGACCAACTCTCCGCAGCGATGCTGGCACGCGAGGTTCTTCTGCCCAGGGCGCAGAGCTCTGCGCTTCTCCTCCTTGAACCCAGTGAGGTTTCCTTTGGCCCTGTCCTCAGCTTTATCACAGTCTGGCCCTGCTGGCAGAGGTTCTGCCAGTCACTCTGCCAGCCCCCTCTTCTCTGCCCCCCTCCACTTGACTGTCTCCTACCAGCTTGCTGAGGGTGACATTTGTGTCACCTTGCTGGTTGCTGATGGGTGCATTCAGAGCACTGTTGAACTGTTTGTGAATATCTTTTTGTCCGCACCTGAATTCCAAATAGATTTGTTCCATGTGCCTTCCAGAAGCTGGTGGGACTCTCTCCCTCCTCTTTTGACTCTCTCAGGCCTGAGTGTGGTGGTTTGTGTGCTTGTCAGGGACCTTCTGCAAATGCCGTGATGGGGTTGTTTTTTTTTTCCAGAGGATGCTGGTAATTCTGTACAGAATATAGCAAAGGAGACCAATTGGTGGTTGGTAAGCAAAACTTTTAAGTCAGTAGGGAAAATAAAAGATTATTTTTGTGATTTCGGGGGAAAAAAAAATCCTGCTAAAAGTCACTTCTCTCTTTTCCAAAATAAATTGAGTGCCTCTTCTTCCGATTGTAGTCCAATAAATAAATTTTAAATGTTACATTGCCCCAAGTAGGGAAATGTGACTCAGACTTGTCAGATACACTTCTGGCACATTTACAGACTAGGGAAGTCTTTCTAATTCACGTTGCCTTCTAAATTATTAAAGGAGGTGTCTTGATTCTGCAGGAGATGGTATTTGAGACAGAGAGGCTACAAAAACAGTGATTTTTCTATTTGTGTTTGTCGGAGCCTGGGTAAGATTGATTGGAGGACACAAAGTAAATGTGTTCAAAAAGATCTGTTTTGCCAGCACATTGTCTGCTTCCAGTTATTCCCAGTAAATCCTAAAAATTGTTTTCTGACAAGTATTTGGTGAAATCTACATTTTAAATAGAGATAATCATTCTGAGAAGAGTTGAAAGGTGGTTTGTTTGTTTTTTTTTATTGTATTAATCCATAGTTGAAAGAAGCCTACAGTCCAGCTTTCTAACAATAATGGTGATTGATATGTTTGGCTTTTGGGGTTTTTTTAGTATATTTTTTGATTCTGAAGTGGATGCCACATGCTGGTGTGTGGACTGGTTCCTTTGTGGAAGGAGGCTCTATGCATGGACTTAAAAGAACAGGTCTCTTGGGTATTATTGCAAAACAAATTAGTAACTTGTTACTTTTTTTTTCTTCTTCTTTGATTTTCTTTGTTTGTTTTGGTCAGTTGGTTTGATTTGGTTTTTTAACTTTTGCATAAGGACAAAGATGCCTTTTAAAACCAAGTGCCATGCACTTCTCTGATGTTGGTGACTTGCAGGCTTGCTGGGTTGAGCTTATTTGCTTTGAAATAAGGTGGGGGGTCTTCCCCACACTCGGTGTAGACTCGGTCTACACCATGTGGTAACGATCAACAGACTGTCTACCCAAATCAAGAGAATGCCTTAATTAAGAGGATGCTGGGATTTGTTGTGTTTGCAACTGCGCTCATTTGCAAGGCTTGCAGGGTGTTCACAGAGGGTTATCCTTAGAAGATGAAAGTTTGTCTTGTATTGCCTGTAGATCTCTTGGTCCTTACCCTGGCCCTTACCAGCTTCTCCAGCAATCTTGTGTAGACTTAACTGTTGGATTGCTGATCTTAGCAGACCTTGATCAGGAAAGGTAAGAAAGCAACTTTCCCATGTTAATGTCTCTTTACAAATCCTCAACTTGTTCCAGTCACAGTGTTACAGGGAACTATTGTTGGCAGCTGATGTCACCAGAGAATTATAATTGCAAATGTAAACAAAAAGTCATTAAGTGAATGAGGGTTCTAAATTTGTGATTGATTCGAGTCTGCTATACCAGACTCTTGATACTCGCTCAAAAGAAAAAGCAAACAAACCTAACAAGTGATGTATTTATATAACTTTATTGTCCTTGATCTTTTTAGGGAGATTTTTCCATTCATGCCTGGCCATGTTTGAGTGGGCAGGCTTGGAGGGATTCAACTTCTGGAGAAACTTGCTACTGGAAGTAGTAAAGACTGCATTACTTGTATTTAGGTTTATAGTTTGTAGGGTTTTTTGGGTTTTTTGGGTTTTTGTGGGTTAGTTTGTTTGTTTGGGGGTTTTTGTTTGTTTGTGTGTGTGTGGTTTTTTTTTGTTTGGTTTTGTTTTGTTTTGGTTTTTTTAATGGGTAGAGCTCTTCTGATACTAGTGCAAAGAACATCTATCAAATGTATTCTGTGTTCCTGTTCTCTTCAAGTGTTAGGGTTGTTTTGTTCCTTCCTGCTCTGTCTTCCTCTCTCTAAAATCAGATCAGCTATTGGATGTTCAGTAGTGTGGACTTGCTTTTTCTTTTTTTTTTTTTTTCCCCAGATTGGAAGATCTTCTCAATCTTATACTTGAAGATACCTTTAAAAAGAAAGAGCTCACTTTCTACAGACAGCTTTGTCACCTTTGCCCAGAGATACTGCTTATGTTGGGAGAAGAAAAGGTGACAATGGGTCCAAATGGAAGAGTCTTCAGGAAACGTGTCATGTAGAGGTAGCTGTAAAATATTTAGTGATTTGTTTTAATAGTTTGTGATAAGTACCTCCAAGAACCTATTCCAGATTAAACAGTCTACTTTCAGTGTGGCTCTCTACCTGGAATGAGGCAAAAATTCCTTTCCTGAGGTAAATGGCTGAATCTATGAAATGAGTAGGCTGCAGACAGCAACACTGAGTTAAATGTTAAAACCTTTGAGTTTGTGTCATCAGGATTTCAGGATAAATCTGAAGAAGGAACACTTGCATGGGAACCTAAGGAAAGGATAAAATCTTTATGTGAAATCTAGCCTAATACATTCGGAGTATTCATGTTTCTCTGAAGTCTCTAGTTCTAATTGTTCAGGTTTCTCCTCCTGTCGATGCACTGGGATGTTGTTACCCTGCCAGAAAAGGTTAAAAAAAGTGCAAATAGCAGTGCATGTTGCTGCACATATATAATGCTCTATATATCTCCTGCTGTATAAGCAGGATAACCTGCTGGATGGCTGTGCTCCGAGGAAAAGAAATACAAGTAAGGCAGCTAATGCTCTTTCTTCCTTTTTTTTTCTCTTCTTGATTGCAGGTTCACCTTTGATTGGGATTTTTGAGGGTAATTCATTATGATAAGTTCTTTGTGTTAGATGAATTTTTATTTCTTTAGCTCATTTTTAAAGGAAAATGATCTTGGATTAGCCACTGTGGTGACTGTGGAGATGAGCAATTATTGCAGAACTTCCCAAGTTACCAGAAATGAGACGTAATTCGGCTATTTAATAACAAGTGCTTTTGGAGATGATGTGATTTGGATTATGACAGATCTTAAAATGTAATGCTGATTCATTGGTCACTGTTTGACCCAGGACAAATAGCTTAATTTATTCTTTGTGATCCCTGAAAATATGAAATAAAACTGCTTGTGAACTATAAGGCTAGCTGAAAGTGTATAAAATTGGTGCAAATTTTATCACTTAATACTTCAGAGCTGGAGAAATTTCTCTAAACATTTAGTTTAGAAATAAGTTCTCTAGTGAAAAATTGTTCTCTCTTCCCTGACCCCTTCTTCCCCCCACCAAAGAAATAAAAAAATGACCACAAAGAAAAGAATTTCAATATAAATTTTGTTCTGACTACCGAACTGTAGTATCAGAGGAATGGATTTGTATGTAAATAGTTTGGTTGCTATAAGGTAAAAAGGGGAAGGAATCTATTAAAAATAAATGTCTGGGTTTATATAAAGTATAAATCTAGGCAAAAAATCAGGAATCTGTAGGGGAGGGAGAAAAGAGCATATTGAGAGCGTATCAATTCATGTCACATTAGTCTTTAAACAGACTGTATTAAACCATTGAATTTTAAAATCTAGATTTAACAACCAGCAAAGTGGTGAATGCTGGCTGGGGACTTCCATTGTGAACTTCTTCCTGTTAAATTTGTGTGCAGTTCAAGAACTCCTTTTATATTTAGGATTTAATGTTTTAATTCTCAATTCTTTTCTGGTGAATGCACGTGACTTGGGGGGGAAAGAAATAGCAATAGTGAGAATGTGTCTCAGTTTGGGGGTTTTTTTGCTTGCATCAAGCCTCTGTGGCTGAAGTGCTTTGGCAGATGGATGGACTGATTGACACGACCCTGATTCCAAAGCGCACACAGGAGCACGCGCCTGCAGATGGGCTCCTTTGGCTCCATTTACATCTTTCTGTATCCACGTGACGAGGCTTCAAGTTCAGTGAGCTCTATCACCATGCTGGTTGTAGAGTGAGGGCAGCCTAAGATATGGGAACATATTGAGAAGGAAGAAACTCTCTTTGGCTGCTTCTCACCCTCTTCCTTTCTCCTTCCTTCCCGCCCTCCTCCCATCTCCTTCAACTCTTTGCTCCAGGCACTTGCGTGCGCTGAAGTTCAGCATGACTGGCAAAATAAGGCTTGGGGGAAATTGCAGGAAACCTCAGTGGCCTGCGTGGTTTGGTTTGGAACCTGGCAATGAACACAAGCTTTAGGTACCATAAGGGTGTCCCTTTTTGAGTATTAAACCTCTTCTGTTATTCCAGAGTACTGGCAGCTGAATAAGTCATGTTTGTTTTCAGGGCTTTTAAGCTTTACAGAAATGAGAGGGCAGTGCTTTTAATGAAAGCTGGAGTTCATTAGGTAAAACATTTGGGAGAAGGGTCAAAGGTGCTTCATAAGAAATATATGGCTTCAACTTGGAACGTTTCTAGAAGTTGTATCTTTCAAGCACATAGTTGTACAAAGGGATCTGTAATGCTGCTTTTTTTTTAATGCCACATTCAGAAATGAAAATTCCAACTCTTCATAAAAATGTGAAGTGCTGTCTCAGTATTTGTACCTGACAGTGAGTTTGAGAAGCCTGCATGACTCTTCACTGTCATTTACATTGGCTGTTTTGTGATGATTGACACACTAAAAACAAAAGGAGGTTGTGGAGAGTTTGCTCTCTGTGGGCAGGTGACAATGTAGTAACCTTCATTATTCCTTAAGTAGTAAGTGTTAAAGGAAAGCTGTGCAAGAAATAGTTCATTGCAACTTAATGCTCAGCAGCCTAATTAGTCAAATACCACGTGCCTACCTCTGCATGAAATAGCCCATTTCTTTCCAGTGTAAAATAGGAATTTTCAGCTTTGGAACAGCCTGAAGAGGCCTTTGTTGTGAATGACCACTGGCTTTTTAACTATTTCTTCTCAAAGCTACTGAAGGTCAGCGTGGTATCCATAGTGACTGCATGCAGCTTCCTCATGACTCTTGGCATACTGCTCTAATAACCAGCTTCACTTACTACTAAGAAGTTTTCATGTTTCAGGAAGAAACCTTTACTTGAAAACTGGATGGGTTTCTGTGACTGAGAAATCTCAAATGTTGTAGTTTTTCTTCCCTTCTAAACTCTTTGTCATAACTTCTTTTGTTTCTGAGTTGCTATGGAGCCCTAAACAGAGCTGCCAAGAACAAGCAACTCTAAATTGCCGAAGCCTGCATAAGACCTGGCAGTAGATAACTTTTTCCTTGCAAAATTTGTTTTTATTTCCAAAGGGATAAAGACTGCTAAATGGGAATGTGTCCATTCGGCTCTCACTAAAGGAAGACATTCCACTATAAACAACAAAACGAAGGCATCTAAGTATTAGGTGAATATGATCAAGCCAGAATTCTATGGTTAAAAAAAGAATCTGCTGGTGGCAGTTTCTGAGCCTCCACATCCATGACAAAGACGGGGGAGACTCCTGCGACAGCAGGAGAGCCACAGGAGTCCTCTGGATTGTGATTCTTAGATTATTTCTGTGCACAGCCTTGTGGAATCCGGGTGTTAGCAGAAGCTGCCACGGCGAGCTCGGTGCAGTGCACTTCATAAACCAATTTCAATTATGTGATTTCCTCTTTAAGGAAATTATTTCCTCTTTAAGCATTTATGCATCAGGTAGGATCCTGACACTGAAAAGGTAGGTAGGGTTCTGACACCAAAAGTAAATCTTTCCAGAATTGTCACATTCCTGATATTTGCTGTATTATCAGCACAGCTTGTTTTGCTGCTGTCTTTTTTTGCATATAGCTTTATTTGAAATCATCATTAATTATGAAAGGGTAGTTATCTGCAAAATTCATGTGGTGTTCAGAAGGGGAGGTCTGTTTGGTTTCAAGAGCTCCAGGAATGAGGGTGTAGGAAAGTAAGCTCACGGGATCTTCAAAAAAGTAATCATTTATTTTATTTATATATTTTAAGTGTATAAATAAAATCTGCATTTATAAATACATGGAAAATAATACATGTGCAGGCAAGGAAAATAATAAACGTACATTTGAAGGTAAAGAGGTCTTAAAATGTATATTAAAACTTGAGGATTTTATTCTACGATGCTGTGTGTAGGAACATTGCTGATTTAACGGAACTTGGGAATCCAGAACTGTGTTTTTGTTACTGAATGTGAAAAGTAAGGTTTTCTTCAGAAACAGCTGAACAGTTACTGATTGGAATGTTATAGAAGCACAGCCTAAATCTTTTCTTTTTTATTCCCCCCCTGTAAAGGTGCCGGGCTGCGTCGCGCCGTCAGTCACAGCAATGTGTAGTAGTCTGTTGCTGTAAACATCCCCGACTGGAAGCTGTACCACTTCGAGCTTTCAGTCAGATGTTTGCTGCACCCGCCTATTCCTGGACAACATCAGAAGAAGGTGTCCCAAGCATCTTTGCAGATACCTCGCTATCTCTGTAGCGCTAGCCCGGGCTCTGTAGGCACAGTCGAATTTCCTTGAAGTGAATGAAGCCGTTGCTATCCCCACGAAGCTGCCGCGCGTGAGCGCTCAGCTGCTCCGCCGTGTGGGCTACGGGATTGTGTCTTGCTGGAACGTAACAGCAAGGGGGCTGAAGTTCTTGTGCAGTTACCCATAAACCAGACTTTAGCAGCTTTGATTTCTTAAGGCTCTTGGGAAAAATTGTTATAAATGCTGTCGAATAATTAGCAGGCATTTTAGCTGCTGTGCCTTCTTTTGTTGCTGGGTCGTTTGTGGGTTTTTTTGTTTGTTTTATTGTTTGGGTTGGTTTTTTTTTTTTCTGAAATTGCACATTCTAAATCTCCTATGAATGGGTGGTGCTCTTATTGTTTGCATTTAACCCAAGGCCAAAATAAAGGTTAAAAAAGCACTATACAGGATGGATTTTTGTGTTAAGAACGTGTAGCTTGTCACTTGTTTGTGGTATGGCCCTGACTTGGTTTGTGCTCATCCCCACCATGGCACTACAAAGAGTTATTTTTCCATGTAAAATAACAGCTTTAGAAAGGAACTTCTTCAGCATTATCTCTTCACTGAATCCATTCCAAAGCAACTTGGAACAATCCCATCAACAGGAACAGCTCTCTGCAGAAAAGCTTCAGTGCTTTCCCCCTTTCTCCGAGTGGGAGCTGCACATGCTGTCTCCTGGAGCTTGTCTGGGGCCTCTCTTCTCCTTCATCTCTCCGGCCTTTTACTTTTTAAGGAGTGGCCTGTGTGAATAAGTTCTAGGAATAATTTTCTAAGACCTAAAATATTCTTGCACTGTTTTCTCTCTCCATTCCGCCCCCTCCCAAAATGTTATCATTTTATTGCCTGACACTTAAAAGATACAAATGCTTAGAAAAGTGAAAGATTTCTTTTTTTCTGTCAGAATTAAAACTACCAGGATTTCTTGGTCCTGGCAAAGTTACAGGCTAATGAGCATTAGAAAGGTACTGATGTTCAAGCAGGCACTGAATAATCCGGTGTGACCCAAGGAGAGATGTTCTCCCGTGACAGTCCTGTGATAGAAACTCATTTAAATGTTACCCGGGTGTTCTGTCGGGTGACCCAGGAACATGTGTGCTGATAGAAGGTAGGGAACTTATTTATTGATCCAGTTCATTGCTAGCACCCCTAGGAAGACTTGTTTTTAAAGCAACTTGCACACTTAGTACAATCTCAGTTAAAATCATAATTTTAAAGTATTCATCTGTTTGGCTTGACAGTTCTGGAGGTCTATTTCTATAAAGGTCTTTGAAGCAGCTGTTAAAAAAACCCAAACAAACAGAACAGGTGCTGCTGGTTGTTTTCCAACCTTTCTTTGCTGTAAATATTTAGCGTTTCCTAGTTCTATGTAATATTTGGACTTAGAAAGGAAGTGTTCTTGGTGAATGATGGAAGTAAACAACTCACTCTTAATTGAGTGGTTGGTGCTGCCTCAGCCTTTTCAGCCTTTCCACAGGCCAGATGACAGAAGTGCTTTTTTCTTTTATTTACTTTTTTTTTTTATATGTTTAGTTCATGTGCATTTTGTCAGTCCAGTCTTGTGGAATTTTACTTTATACTGTACGTTTACATTGTAGTAGCATCCAATACTAATACATGTACTCAAACACAGCTGTCAAAACAAATCCAAGTGGCTTGTAACTGCAGGAAATAAATCAAAATTTAAAAAAACTCCCTGCATTTTTGTTTGAGGGTCAGATTTTTGCCAGGCTTTTGAAATGCAAAGGTCTCCTTCTATACGTGAAATACAGCATGCTGGACATCTGAACATGTCTCAAACACAGCTGTTGCTCACAACTGAAGAGCGTGGGATCTCTTACAGTGGCATTTGGGCAACACTTTACACTGTGACTCCAGGTGAGCTCACTGTACTGGGGTAGCTGGGAACCCTGGCTCTGCAGTGCTGCTGGTGGGGAGGAGGGCAGAATGGGGCAGCGTGGGGCCACAACTCCTAACACTGAATTGGGGGAATGGGAGAGGCAGGTTTGACACGTCAGCCGCGTGATCGACGAGCAAATTGCCCTATCTGGGCGAGGGGAAGCCTGTGGCTGTTGCCTCTGTTAGGAAGAGAGTCAAAATGGTTTGTGATGGTTCACGGCACGCTCCTTTCATAGCAGAGGAAAGCGTGGGGATGAAAATCAGGCTGGTGGGCCAGGGCCCAGCAGGGATGCTGTGGCCATGCACAGCTGGGGGTTTGGGTGGCTGGCAGATGCTGTGCTCAGGGGTGGGATGCACAGGGACCTCTGGAGAGGAAAGCAAGAGAGGGATATAAAGTTCCTCACTCACTGAGTGAGCAGAGTGCACATGAAGACTGGGCTTCCAGGTCTGGATTAGTTGCCTGTGGTTTTCCTTGGGTTTTTTGTCACTGGGTTGTTTTATTTGCTTTGGTTTGGTTTGGGCTTTTTTTTTTTTTTTTTTGATGGCTTAAAAACAACACATCCAAGGCCACAGTGACTTTAGACTGGCCTCTGTGAAACACTGTCTTCCTTCCCTTCCTGTGAACTCACAGCTGCACTCGGCAGAAATGCTCCAGCTTGTGTTTTTCTTCAAACAAAGAGCAACTGTTAAACAGTTGGAGGGCTTCCCTGCCTCCTCTGTCTACAAATAATCTGCATCTGTGGATCTTTCCACCAGTAAAGCTGCAAAACACCTGTTCAGAGAGGAGCTTTGAGAAGGCTGAGCCTCTTGGCTGCTGAGTTTATTGGAGTATTCTGCTCCTGGGCTGCTGCTCTGTCCTTCTGCCTCTTCAATCCCATCCTCTCTTGGTGGCATGGAGCATGTGCTGCTTGTACCATGAACGTTTCTATTCAGTGCATCAGTTTCCCCTTTCCCTGAGTTACAGCAAAGGCGAAGCAAATGAAATCAGAGTGCTCCTTGGATGTTGCCCTGTGTATTTTTTTTTTTTCTTTTTTTTATACATTATCACAATCTTCTGTTTTGACAGGGCTACACTTTGAAAAGCTTCTGGCAGCTTTTCCATCTTGGTCCAGCTGCGTGATCTTCATTTTTGAACAGTACTAACCTTTCTTAGAACTTTCTTCTTTTGATACCATTCCTCGTCTCGCTGGAGCCTGCGTAAGAAATCGACACTTAATCCAGAAGCCCTTACGAGAAGGAGGTAAAGCACCGTTGAAATCCACAGAGCATTCCAGCTGTGCCGCTGCCTCCAGACAGCCTGACATCACCCAGCAAAGGCAGGACCCGCTGTACACTTGTAATAGGATTAAGTAGTATAAACCTGCCAGCAGAAATGGGATTAACACGGGGTATTTTTAAGCCCTGCAGTGATTATGTTGCTACACTGATAAAACTGGGATCTGTCTAGTAGAAGCATTTTTGGTATGCATCTATTTTGTTTTTTTCCTGAAGTTATTTAGAATTGTTGCTTTTCTCAGGCCTGCAGGAGATCATTTTTAAGGTAACTCTGCAGAGTGATCAGTACCACCAGACTCTATAACCCTGAGATGGCAAGAAATACGATAAGCTCTGCAGACTGTTGTAACTGTGCAGTTTGCACCAACCCATTTTTATCAGTGTTTTCATCATGAAGTTGTTACTGGAAGCATAAAGTTACCGTTCTGTAACAAGCAGAGAGCAATCGCAGAGTCCAGAACACAGAACCCCCCATCAAACGCAGCAGGTACAGAGAACAAACCGATACGGATGTGGGGCAGGGGGATGAAGCGTTTACACTAAAGCAGTGACGACTTTTCTTTCTTAAGCATAAAACCAGTTGTGAAACAGGCTTCTATAATTTCTGAGCATTCATCTCCTTTGCCTTTTCCAGTACGACTCCCAGCAGCCCACGGCGTCAGCTTGAGTTGCTTTCTCCTTTGAAATCAATGGGAAAAGGAGAGGGAGGCAGAAAATAGGTGCTGAATAGCTTTGGAAGTTCCTCCTAAAGCAGTGGTGGGATGAGCTGACTCTTGCCACACAGAGGATCAGGCTTTTGGGTCGGGGCTAAAGGGCAGTGGTGTTGTCAAGGTTTAGGGCTGAGATGGCCTCTAGACAAATGACAAATGGTCACTATTAACCCCTCCTCCTAAGGGGAGTAAGGGAGAGAGAAAGGGATGGGGAAAATAAACCAGTTACAATGAATATAATGATAAAATTAAATTGCAGACATAGACCACACCACTATGGAACCCACTGGTCGCTCAACGGCCATTAGCTCACTGGGTTGCTCTGCATGCCCTCTCCTCTGGGCACTACTGATTTACCCTCACGCCTCCAACTGTGGCTGGAGTTTTCCCTTGGTGGAAAAAACAGTTTCCAAAACCCAGGAAGAGCTACTTAATTGCTTCATAACTTGAGTCTTTGCTCGTCTTAAAGAATGTGCCAGTACTATTCAACATAGTCATCAGTGACCTGGATGAGGGAGCAGAGTGCACTGTCAGCCAGTTTGCTGATGACACAAAGCTGGGAGGAGTGGCTGACACACTGGCAGGCTGAGCTGCCATCCAGCGAGAGCTGGAGAGTCTGCAGAGCTGGGTGAGGAGAAATTTAATGGAATATAACAATGGGAAGTGTAGAGTCCAGCATCTGGGAAAGAACAACCCTGGGTGCCTGTACAGGCTGGGGACTGACCTGTTGGAGAGCAGCATAGGAGAAAGGGACCTGGGGGTCCTGGTGGGCAGCAGGGTGACCATGAGCCAGCAATGTGACCTTGTGGCCAGGAAGGCCAGTGGCACCCTGGGGTGTATCCCAAGGGGTGTGGTTAGTAGGTGGAGAGAGGTTCCTCTCCCCCTCTACTCTGCCCTGGTGAGGCCACATCTGGAATAGTGTGTCCAGTGCTGGCCCCCTCAGTTCAAGAAGGACAGGGAACTGTTTGAAAGAGTCCAGCACAGAGCCACAGAGATGGTGAAGGGAGTGGAACATCTCCCTGCTGAGGAAAGGCTGAGGGAGCTGGGTCTCCTTAGCTTGGAGGTGACTGAGGGGTGACCTCACTGATGTTTATAAAGATGTCAAGGGTGAGTGTCAGGAGGCTGGAGCCAGGCTCTGCTCGGTGACATCCAGTGATAGGACAAAGGACAACTGGTGCAGCTGGAACACAGGAGGGTCCATGGAAACATAAGGAGGAACTTTTTCACAGCGAGGGTGACAGAGCCTGGAACGGGCTGCTCAGAGGGGTTGTGGAGTCTCCTTCTCTGGAGACTTTCAAACTCCACCTGGATGTGTTCCTGTATGACCTGATCTAGGTGACCCTGCTCTGGCAGGGGGGGTTGGACTTGATCTGCCATGCAGAGTAGATACATCCCCAAATCTCCACTGACACTCAAACCCCATCATTTCAATGCTCCCAGGCTTTACTGTTTGTGAACCATCAGCTTTATGCAGAAGGGCAAGTTCAAAGTAAATCACTAAAATCTATGCAATAGTGGTCAGATAATTCCTGAAGAAGCCCAGAATAAAGAATTAAAACCAAGCAAGATGGTGATTAACCAGAAAGACAGAGACCAATAGCAACAGAGTCCTTGTATTAAGCTATGCTGGTGCTTTGCAGGTGGCAGAGATGCCAGCAAATGCTGCTGCTTAAGAATGAGTTTGTGCAAAGCTAACCTGGGGTTTTTAAGGTTCGGGGATAAAGGCTCTGAAACTTCACTTAATATTCCTGGTTTTCAAAGATCAGATGGACATGAGCTAATTCTCTGTGGGATGTAACTTCTTTTTAACTTTATTTTCTAGAGCTTCACGTAGTAAAGAGGAAAAGGGGCAGACCAAAAGGGTCTACGAAGAAGTTTTGTGTGGATGAAGATGCGGCAGAAAATAACCCTGTTCTGAGTGAAGAAACTCCACCTGGGGCAGAAGAAGGAGCAGAACTGTCTGAGCTCTCACCAGGCAGCTTGGAATGTAGGAAATGCAATCGGAAGTTCTCCAACACACGCCAGCTAAGGAAGCACATCTGCATTCTTGTTTTAAATGAAGGGGAGGAAGAAGGAGATGGAGGTAAGAAAATACCCAACAAAAATCGCTGAAGCCCTTGGTGGAACAGTGTGTTTCCATCCTGTGACCTGAGTGGCCACAACTCATAATCCCCAGTGTTAGTTTTTACTGGAATGGAATTGTCTGTTTCTTTTAAAACAAAAAGCACCTTGAAGCAAAACTGAGAATAAAGTCAGAGCTGATATTTTGTTTGTTTGTTTGTTTTCAAAAAGGCCAAAATGTTCATTGCAGTACTGATGATCTTAAACCCCCTGCAGTGCTGCTTTTGCATAAGCAACTGTTCTGTGTCTCACTAAGAGAATTACAGTTTTGGGGTGAGAAATGGTATGGGCCACATAGGCAAGTATCTCACATATGTGAGGAAAGATGATTCCCTAGAGGTGCTTCTATCCTGTGACTGGGGAACCTGAATTTTGTCGTGTTCTTTTGGTAGGTGTAAGGACTGCTTTTCTGGATAGCTTGTTTTATTGGATAAAAAAATAACATTTTATTCAGAAAATAATAAAAAAAGACTGGGTTAATTTATGATTTTTCTCCCATCAGTTTTTGCTTTCCTTACCCTGTGGAACATTTGCATGATGCCTTGATCTGCCAAGCTTGTTTCCTCTAGCCTGCATTTTCTACCACTTTATCTAAGATACAGAAATTCTGATGTAAACTTGCAGCCCTCTGGTTTTATTCATTACGCTGCTAATTCTTTATGTATAAGCATTTTGGGGATTTGTTTTTTGTGGGATTTTTTTTTTTTAGAATTTCAGTAAGGAATTCCTCATTTGCTTGAAGGAAGAAATAGCTGCAGGGAACAAGTTGGTTGATTGCTGATTAATTAATTCTTATCTCTGACCAGCATTTTGAATACTACTGCGTTGCTGTCAACAGGTCCAAAACTTAACCAGTTTAAGAGGCTGAAGATGTTCTGAACAGCAACAGTTAAGGAAATCTTCAAAATTCAGAGTTCCATGAGTTACATGTCAGGAGTGAGGTTGAACCAAAGAATGGGTTTAGAACCTTAATTCCTCTTAAGAACACTGCAAAAAAAAAAAAAAAAAAGTTTCTGGCTATTGATTCCTAATAACTGGGGGGGAAAAAAAAGCCTAATCCAGAGAGACTGCTGGAACACTTTCTATTAAATAAGGTGGATAATGAATCCAGTACTAAGAAATAATCCTAAAGTCATCAGAACAATTACATACAGAATGGAGAAAAATAATTTGTTCACAAATAGTGAAATCATGTGAAATTCCACAGAGTGGTAGAACTGTCACAAAAATCCACATTAATGTCAAGATAATTTAGAAACACAAATGTTCCTGAGAGTCCACTTTAAAAAAATCAGGGTTTTTTTTCCCTGTATTTTATCTACTTTATTTGTGTAAATATCACACTACTTTCATTAGATAAAGGGGGAAAAAGTTGTCTGTTAGGGACTCGTGCAGCACCTCTTTGTTTTGATAACATGTATTTCTTTCTCCAGTAGCATTAGTTTTCTCCTAATTATTTCTTGTAGTGTTAGTGACTGTGCTACCTGAACTTCTTTTATACATAGTTACATTCTTTTTGATGTTTGCTCTTTAGGTAATGATTCTGACGTTGACCTTGACAGGAAGGAAGATGAGCGAGAAAAAACTCCAAAAAGGCCCAGAGTTCAGAAAGCAGAGAGAACTCCATCAGCTAAGGAGACTGAACAGGTTTCAGGAGCTAAAAACCCTATTATCAGTGTGGTTTTGACAGCCCATGAAGCTATTCCAGGTAATCAGAATCACCAATTATAGAATCAAATTTGGTTTTGTCCCTGCTGACACTGTAGAAAAGAGTCATTAGCCTAAGACTGAAGTGCTTAGGGTATTTATTAGCTGAAAAAAAATTCAGTATTTTTTTATCTCCATACAGATTCTCTGCATCTGGCAGCTCCATAATTTTAGAACTACCATCACATTTCTTCTTAGGTGTGACAAATGCTGGGCCTGGGTGTAGATATCTGCATGAACATCAATTCAGTTCAGTCTGACAATTGTTTTAAAGAAGGAAATAAAAAAAAAAACAAAAACAAAAACAAACATCATTGAGCAAAGAACAGGAAAGTCTTTTCTCCCTGTAATTATCTTTATTTCAGCTCTTGATTTGTGTATTTGTGATAAATGTAAATTTGTTTATAGAATCGTGAAGGTTGGAAATGACCTTCAAGATCATCAAGTCCAACCATCTACTAAACATTCTCAGGACCACTAAACCATGTCCTGAAGTGCCACATCTGGATGTTTATTGAACCCCTGCAGGGATGGTGATTCCACTCCCTCCCTGGGCAGCCTGTTCCAAGGCCTCACCACTCGCTCAGCAAAGAAATTTTGCCTCATATCCAACCTAAACCTCCCCTGGGGCAACTTAAGCCATTGCCTCTCATCCTAAAAAACACTGTCAGCTTAGTGTATTTGTAACTTAATATTTATGGATACAAATAGTTTGACAGGACATATGGATATACATTGGAAAATCAAGTAACATTCATAGATAACAATTAAAGGATTCTTCAGCCCTAAATTTCTATAGTGCCTTTTTATCAACAGATTTTGTAATAGTTTCAGAGCATTTATCTGAAAAACTCCACTTGAGTTTGCCTGTTTCATATAAACCATTCACCCACCTGGCTGACAGGATCCCCTTTTTGTCCATTATTTTCTGCTTTGCACCTTCCTTGTTCTTTTGTCCTTTATCACTAACATTTCTGAACATCTGGTTTACTTCTAGCTCCCAGAACAAGTAGAATGTGTTTGCTTATTGTCTTGCTGTGGGTTGGAAGCTGGCTGGATTTTCTGTGGTGTTCTTTAATATCTTTTGATGCTGAGATCTGTGTTGTGCTTGGGCTTCGTTTGCTAAAGTGCATTTCTAACTGAGCTGGCCCAGGGAGCTGGATGAGCTCACCTACCAAGAGCCTGGAGAGTAAAAACCACCTTTGCATTCATCAACTGAGAACCATCGCACAGGGTTTTGGACCAGCACTGAGCTGTTAACACTTTGATCTTGCAATATTAATATTGTAACCACAGGAGAGGGCGGAAGAGGAGGGATGAACACTGAAGTGTAGAAAACCAGCTTCAGGGTGGTCTGAGCTTCTATCTGCCAACCACAGACGCCTTTGTCCATGTGATAGAACCCCGGGATCTTTCCTGGCTGTTGCCCGCTGTCTCCCCCACCTCCTTTGCCTCTTCCCCAGTGCGTGGAGCTTCTCCCCCACCCTGGTGCACATCCCCCCAGCTACCACACGTGGGGCTTCCCTCGCTGTCCTCTGCTCCTTCTCCTGGCCAGAGGGGAACGTCAGCAGGTGGTGAAGGGGCTCATGTGGCTGTTGGTAAATGGGTCCAGACAGGTGTCAATTTGGGGATTTATAGCCACAGCCTCCCTCCTCAGGGCTGCTGGCAAGAGCTGGCGTTGGAGCCTCCTCTCTCCAGGTGCTAACCTTTTAAGGATTGTGTCTTTGAGGTCTTTACGTTTGTGACAAGGTCTAGAAGGTGGTTCAAGAGGAGAAGGAAAGCCATGGTGGACCATGCCATTAAAGACCCATTTTCTTAGGAAATAAGCCTGAAGAGGCTACTGAGTAATTACAAGAGTAATTACAGCTAGTGAAGCAAATGTAGGAAGCACCTTATGCAGGAGAGGGAATTAAAAAAATCTAGAGGAGATTGATACCTTAATTTCTACCAAATTAAGTTCTCCTTCAGACAACAAAAAGTTTGGGTTTTCTTCACATACATGCTTTTGGAGTGACTCAAAATATGAAAACAGCTTCAACTTTGGAGCTGTTTGTGTGCACAGTACATGTTACATTCCAGGGGCTGTAATGAACTGAAGGGATTCATGGTCAAATGTGAACCTGAAGCTATTTCTGAAGGTCCTCTCATTTCTTTGGTTAGTAATCTTACTACCTTCAAGTTTCCAGAGAGCATATGTGTAATAAAAAAAGTAATTCCTGCTAAGGCAGTTATCATCCTACTCTTCAAAATTTGGAAATTGTAGAAGATACAAGTGGTTCACTCTCTGAAGATTCAAAAAAACCAAACCAATCTCATTTTATCCAATTGTGTTAAAATTTATTTTGTCGTTGCTTTTCCTTCTATTTTGTCATTAATTTCCATGCTCAAACTATATTTTAATGTCACTGGCAATTCTTAGGCTGTTCTCCTTCCTCAGTAACACTTTAATATTAGTCTGGAGCTTTGACAAAGATCTTTCATAGACTTCAATTCCTTTTTTTCTGGAGCTTTACCATGTGCTGAAGAGGGGAGTTGCTGCTGCAGACTGCTGTTGAAGGATAGGAACAGATAAAACATTTCTCCCTTCTCCTCTGCTTTCTGCGTGCTAGGACATCTGTAAAGTTAAGTTGAAAATGAAGTTTAAAAGTGCTTAAAGACTTCCAGAGCTTTGTCATCTTTCCACAACTGTTTGCATTGTGTAGCCCTATGTTTTCCAGCTTGAGAGAAGCCTGGAAACGTCCCTTTTTGTGCCCAGTGCAGGAAAATTCTGCTGAAGATGTCAGATGAGCATTCTGTCCATTAGAAAATCAGAGGCTTGTAGAGTTAGTTGTATTTTAGCCACAGTTTGGAGAAACTATTCGGACTGTATGTCTCCCTTCTTAACTGAAAGGATGCTTTTAGGGTGTCACATCAATAGCTGGCTGTCATTTCACTGTACACTGTTGAGGTTTGGACACTGCTTTACATCACGTGTTCAGTAGATTACGACTGAATTCATCTCTTCAAAATCCCTCCAAACAAACAAATAAATTGTTTCTTTACTTCCCAGAAAGGACAATTGGGACAATGTTGATTTTTACATTTATGGGGTTTTTTTTCTTCCTCACAGTCCTTTTCTGGGATGTTTACTTGAGGCAGGTGAAAGTGCAGAGGTTTACAGCTTTGGGACTCTGAGCACTCGCACCAACCCACAGAGGAAATGCAGTTTGAATAAAAGGGGCAGGGTTTTTTTCTTGGCGGGCTGGAGAGGTGGGCCTGTGTGAACCTCATGCAGTTTCACACTGCCAGGTGCAGTCTGGGGCAATCCCAAACATGGACCCAGGCTGGGCAAGGGGCAGAGTGAGAGCAGCCCTGTGGAGAAGGTGCTAGGGGTGATAAGCTGGACAGGTACAGGCCCCATGCACTGGCAGCCCAGAGCCAGTGGCACCCTGGGCTGCACCCCCAGCAGCGTGGGCAGCAGGGAAGGGGGGGATCCTGCCCTTCTGCTCCCAGTGCTCTGGGGAGACCCCCCTGCAGTGCTGGGGCCAGGTCTGGAGTCCTCAGCAGAGCAGAGACAGGGACCTGCTGGAGCGGGGTCAGAGGAGCCCCAGCAATGCTGGGAGGGCTAGAACCCCTCTGCTGGGGGAGCCAGGCTGGGAGAGTTGGGGGTGTTCAGCCTGGAGAGGAGAAGGCTTCAGGGAGACCTGGCAGCCTTCCAGTACTCAAAGGGGGCTAAAGCAGAGCTGGGGAGGGACTCCTTATCAGACAGTGTCGTGATAGGATAGATAATGGTTTTATGTTGAAAGATGGTAGATTTAGATGAGATGTAAGGAAGAAATTCCTCACTGTGAAGGTGCTAAGACCCTGGCTCGGGTTACCCAGGGAAGCTGCGGATGGACGGGGCCCTGAGCAGCCTGATCTAGTGGGAGGTGTCCCTGCCCATGGCAGGGGGGTGGAATCAGATGGTCTTTAAGGTTCCTTCAACCCAAAGCATTCTGTGATTCTGTAACTAGAGGGACCCAAAGAGCTTGGAGAGAGTGCTGTGTCCACGAGCACGTGTGCCTGGTTTCAGGTCAAACCTCGTACAGCTCTTCATGAGCATCGCGGGGAAGAATGAGAGCGAATAACTAATGATAGACGCATCTAAACATTCTGCATTCCAATCGGCAGGTACCTTTGTTCGTGACCTATTTTTAAGCAGCGGTGAGTAAACTTTGCCAAATAGTCAGTCTTCTGGCTTTGAATTTACTTTATTCTGTCATAACATCTCCTGTGCTGTAACGACGAGCTCCTGTCTCACCCAGCGCAATGTGGGGGGTGCAGCCCTGCTGGACAACCTGCCGTCTGGGGCAGAGGGAGTGGCAGGGGGAATAGAAGATATGATGCTCTCATAAAATTTAGAGTGAAAACTTGGAGGGTCAGTGCTGATCAAATGGCAGAATCTTTAGTACAGAATTGGAAGCGTTATTCAGAAACCAGTAGTCAGGGAAAAAAAAAAAGGCTATTTTTAGATGCAGTCATCACAGTGAACAACAGAGCTGAGCTGTTATGGGCTTTACACAGTTGGCCGATGTCCCGTCTGATACAAAAAACCTTCAGTAGCCTTGCAAACTTCCAAATGGCCTCTCCTCAAAATAGCTGTATTACCCAGGGGATCTCCATCTTTCTCCCTTGTCTTGTCTGCAGCACTGCTTTCCGCAACTTAATTAGTATTTAATATTTTCATGGGTTTTCAGTACCTCCAGTGCTTACTATGGATGCAGTTCTTCCTGCCACTGGTCAGAAAATAAAGAACACCCAGCTAAATAATCTCAACTCAGTCACACCTCAAAATGCTTTTTTTTGCCTCTGGTCATGATAATATATAGTAGATGGTTGGACCTGATGATCTTGAGCATTGTATCCAGCCTTGATGATCGCATGATAGAACCTGGTGCTCTTGTATTCAGTAGAGCCCCTTTTACTTCTGCTTCTGAAGGAGATCGAGAAGTGCCCAGGCAACGTGTTCCTCTATTCAGAGAAAACGGCAATGTGCCCCAAAATATAAGCAGTAAAAGATCTGTCTCAGAAGAAAGCTGTGCAGACTTTTAAGTAGAGACTAAACAGTGTCTTTTCTCCAGCCTTATTCGTGGAACGGATTAAAGAGCTTGGCTGAAGTTTGCCAAGGATGTCATGTGAGGCAGAGAAGCAAAACTGAAGCTTCATTTTGAAAAGCTACCCTTCTTTTTTTAAAGGGGGAAGTGTTTGGCTACAGGATCTCATTATCATAGACAACAGGCACCATGAATAACTTTCCAAACCAACAGTCCTGGCGTGTTGTTCGAGCAGATCTGCAGGGGAAGTGCTGATGTCTCCTGGGAGCATATCCATCAGGAATTTAGCAGCAGGAACAGGAGCAGTTGAACTGCTGATTACAGAGTTTAGTGTTTTGTTCACACTTGTGTATTCTAGACAACACGTGTTTTAATACAACCCAGTTTTTTTAATTCTTGCTTTTAGGAGCCACAAAAATCGTTCCTGTTGAGGCTGCTCCCCAAGAAAGTGAACCCACGACTCCAGAGGCAATGGTTCAAGACCCATCACAACGAAGAGGATATCAAGAATATGCCATTCAGCAAACCCCATATGAACAGGCAATGAAATCAAGCAGGTAATTTTGAAGCACTTAAATTTGTGTTCATGGAAAATACGAATGAAATGCTTCCCTCTCTGTTTTTGTGAAACCAAAATATTTTCTGAGCTGCAAATAATCTGTGCAGAAGTTTGTAGGCTCATAGAACCATTTAGGCTGGAAAAGACCTTTGAGAGAGAATTTTAAAAGTTTGTGGAGAGTGCCTTTTTGAAATAAAGTAACTATTTCTGTCCCTTGTGAGTATCTAGGGGAGTGTTTACATATTACATCACTGAGTTTCAATATTGTAACTATAACTGGTTTGTGGGGGTTTTTTGTTTGTTTTTTTTTTTTTTTAGGTTGGGTCCAACTCAACTGAAGATTTTTACGTGTGAATACTGCAACAAGGTGTTCAAATTTAAACACTCCCTCCAAGCCCATCTGAGGATCCATACCAATGAAAAGCCCTACAAGTGTTCGTCCTGCAGTTACGCCAGCGCCATCAAAGCCAACCTGAACGTTCACATGCGGAAACACACTGGGGAGAAGTTCAGCTGCGACTATTGCACGTTCACATGCCTCAGCAAAGGCCATCTCAAAGTCCACGTCGAAAGAGTTCATAAGAAAATTAAGCAGCATTGTCGCTTCTGCAAAAAGAAATACTCGGACGTTAAGAATTTGATCAAGCACATCAAGGAAACGCATGACCTCCAAGATAAAAAGGTGAAAGATGTTTTTGATGAGCTTCGCTTGATGACCCGAGAGGGCAAGAGGCAACTTCTTTATGACTGCCATATTTGTGAACGGAAATTCAAAAATGAGCTCGACAGAGACCGCCATATGCTGGTTCATGGTGATGAAAGACCCTTTGCTTGTGAGCTCTGCGGCCATGGAGCCACCAAGTACCAAGCCCTTGAGCTTCACGTTCGAAAGCATCCATTTGTATACGTGTGTTCCGTGTGCCTGAAGAAATTTGTCAGCTCCGTGAGACTCCGTGCTCACATCAAAGATGCGCACACGGATTTGCAGGAGACTTCTGTTTTTAATAGTTCTATCAATCAGAGTTTCTGCCTGCTAGAGCCAGGAGGTGATATCCAGCCAGAAGCCCTTGGTGAGCAGCTATCGCAAAGCGCAGAGGAATTGACTGTCGTGAGTACAGATGGTGCTAATGTACCACAGCCCCCTGCTGCTGAAGGGGAAGCGGCAGCTGCAGACAGAAACCATCACGGGCAACATAATGGGGACTTAAAAACCGATACGGACCCTTCCTTAGAGTTTGCAGATGCCCTGGTGGAGAATGCGACAGGGGCATCATGTGAGACAACAGCCACAGCGGTCCCAAGCACTCCGTCCTGTGTAACATCGGATTGCTTTCTGCTGAAAAATGGCACTTCTGGTGCTGACGAGTTAACAGTTTCTCCTGCAAATGAGGAGGAAGTTGCTCAGTGCAGTTCTGTGAGCAAGCAGGGTGAAGAAATTCAACTTTTGCTGCCTGAAGACAAAAGTCAGAACAGTGCAACACCCGAGAACCTTTCCTCTTCCGAAGAGAGGAATCAGTCTGTTCCTTCTGGTGAACCAGAAACCGGTGACCAGGTAGTTCAAGCTTCAGGAGAAGGCACCAGCCCTTTGCCTGCACCAGGGACTGATGCAACCACCAGCCCACAGGCAGCTTCTCCTAATGCAGCTACCTCAGACAGGGGGAGTGGAGCTGTTGCCTTTATGCAGATCTTGGAGAGCTTGCAGAAGAGACAGATGAACACAGAGCTGTGTGAGAGGATAAGGAAGGTTTACGGAGACTTAGAATGTGAATACTGTGGTAAGGGGCAGAGAATTATGTTTTCTTGCTGTTGTGGTTTTTTAATGTTGTGTGGTGTGTCATCTTTTTCCTGCGCCTCTGGTTTATGGTGTTTGATATATTTGTCTTGTCTTTGTAGCAGCATTAATTTTGTTGTTCAGGATGGACTCTGGGGCCTGGCAAGATTTCCTTTTGGCTGTATAACTCACATGAAATGACTTGGATCTCCGGAATCCACTAGTGGAATATAGCAAAGCAATGCTTTGCTGGGCTCAATTCTCTGTAGATGTGAAATTTGATAGAATTAGATTCTCCTTGTCCACACACCTCTCCCTGCCTCCAAGCTTCCCCTGGCACCGAGCGCAGCAGATTTAGGCATATGAGCAGCATTAGTCAGGCTGGGCTTTAATGCTTAAGCTTCACTATCAGCTCAGTGTAAAATTCAGTCTTTTTCATATACCATGAGAGGAGCAATAACAGTTCGCATTCTGTACAATAGATATCTAGATATCTGTATACACTGGCATGGTTTTGTGGCTTCTTTAGGAACAGGTTTTTTTGAGCTGAAAATTTTCACCATACAGTATCAGATCAAGCCTGATCTGGTTGTAATTGGGGTTTTTTTTTGTTAAATTTATGAAAGTGGGAATAACACCATTCCTGTTTGGTTTAACTGAATAAACCAAAATGCTTTACGTCACTGGAAAGGAAACAATTTGAGATTTATCTGTAGCCTCCATTCTTGAGAAGGGAAAGGAATCAAAGTTTGAAACACCGTAACATTGCACATTAGATAAATTGCTATGCACTTTTTGGTGTCCTTATATCAGAAGGGCTTTTAGGAAGGAGTAACACGGAAGGAAGTTAGACAAAAGGGTTTGTCAGTCCCTTTTAGTGCACAGTTGAGTTTGGATTTTTGTGTAGGAGAACAGATTTTAAGGACTTTCTCACTAAGAAAAAAGATCATTGATAGGTATTGAAGTTTCAGAAGACGTGACGCAATCTCTTTAGACAAAAGTGAGGTTTGTAAACTTATTTTCCATAGCCGAAGGGTCTTGAGAACAAGTTTTCATTAAAAGCAGAAGGGATGGGATTGAAACAGTGAGTTTTGCCCTGAAAGGAAATCAGGTGCCTATTGGAACTTTAACAGTTGCTCAGAAACGTCTTTCTTCATGTCTTATCTAATTTTCAGGCAAGCTGTTTTGGTACCAAGTGCATTACGACATGCACGTTCGCACCCATACTCGAGAACATTTATATTACTGCTCCCAGTGCAGTTATTCTTCCATCACCAAAAACTGCCTCAAGCGTCATGTCGTTCAGAAACACAGCAATGTTTTGCTGAAGTGTCCCACAGAACACTGTGACTACTCCACTCCAGATAAATACAAGCTTCAGGCACACCTGAAAGTTCACACGGAACTGGTGAGTAACAAACAACATGGAAAGTGTCTCTGAATTTGGTGTCATCGTCGTCATAGTGGTGGGAATTTTGTGCCGATATCTGAACACACAGATAAGAGTTCTCAGCCAAGTGCTCTCTACATACCTTTGTGCAAGGAATACGTGAGCTACACCCAGTAGCTATTTGTGAAATGCTGAATATTTATAGTTAGAAATGTAGACACTGAGAGAGTGATGATGTCTGTCATCATCAACTCTTCTGCTCAACTTCAGGCCATTAAGTAGTCATAGAAATACAAATACTGGTGGATGTTTTCAGAATGATGAGAACTTTGGTGTCAGAAGGGTGGACTCATGGGGAAAAAAAACCTGAAAACACCTTGACTGTTACTGGTTGTATCAAATGCATTTTCTTCTGTTCTGATCTTTCAACTCTTGATTCTCTAAAGATGCTGAAGATACTTCTTACATCTACTGTGCACGTTCTCGTGCACCGCAGCTTGGAGCCCGTCAGTCACGTGGAGTCAAATGAATTCACAGTGGCCTTAGGATACTTTAATAGTTCTCCTTTGCTTATTTCACTATAAATATCTTCTTTTTTTTTTTTTTCCTTAAAAACTGAAGCTTCAATTATCACTCTGTTGAGACCCACATGTTACTGAATAATGGCTGCAGTGATGACACCAGTGGACTGATAATGCTTGCTTTCTTTCTTGCTTAAGGATAAAAAGAGTTATTCCTGTCCTGTGTGTGAGAAGTCATTTTCTGAAGATCGACTTATAAAAGCTCACATCAAGACAAATCACCCTGGTAAGAAAAAAAAAAAAATAAAAAAAATCAAGGAAAATTTCTCAGCGTATTGCAATAAATGGATAAAAGTTTAGAGTGAGCCGTGTAACGCGATTACGTTCCAAAGAAAGAGGAGAGCCTATGTCTGATTGAACTGGTTTAGAGTAAGAATTCTATTGGGTTTGCAGGTGTTAGAGTTTAGAGTGAAAAAAATCACCACCTCAGCTTGTGTGTCGTGGAGCATTTGGGATATTCGGGCTAAGAAATTTGCCTTTATCTGGCAAAGAACTTAATTTCCTACAGATGACCCCCAGCTGAATTCAAAGTAAGCACTGGGAAGTTTGGAATCGGGAGTGTGGACATCCTGTACCAACCCAGGCACCCCAGACTCCCCACTGGCCATCTGCAGACCCACAGAAGTGTATTTACTGCAGGTGACTTTGTCCGTAGGTGGTGGACATGAGTGGAGACCCCTGAGCTGGCCCCGGGCGTGCTCAGTTAGTGGGCTGTTGGGCTTTACCTCTGGGGCCAGCTGAAATCTGCAGCAGGGCTCTTGCGGGAACCAACTGTTATGTAGCACAGCTGGTCTGAAGCTGGAGCTGACAAGCCTGGCCAGATCCAAGCTAACCAGTGTGGTCCTGTTGAACCCTCTTGATCCCTTGCGTTCCTGTGCCCCAGTGTACCAGTGCCACTGGAAAGTCACCATGCTGGAGCAAACCCTTTCTCACATCTTGGGCTTTCAGTCCCAAGGTGCACAAGTGACTGGTGCAGGGCCTGGTTTAAATCTGTCTGTCGGGAGCTCGTCGGAGCTGCTTGCACTGGCGCATCCAGACTTTCCTCCTCCTCGGTATCTGTTGTGCTGGATGGAAGGAGCCACTGCTACTGTGGATGAGGAAGGCTTGGCCGTGTTGGCCAATATACTTTAATTAACACACCTACAGTGTTACTTGTCACCTGACAGGATTTGACTTTGAGCATGGCTAGTATTTTCTTTCTTAAAGTGAGTTTGGGACAGAAACAAGTCCAATTAAAACGCTGACACTTTTCTTGTCTTTGTCAGAAAAACAAAGCAGGTGAAGCGGTTGTGTCCTACAGCCACCGGATAGCCCTAGACCCCTGCTGGAACCAATTTCTTTCACTTGGATTTCAGCCTGACTCCCACTTCAGCTCTTTAGTTACCAAACCTCTTTATTTTCAGACCTGCACCAGTTTGGTTGGAGGGCTTGTCACACATCAGGGGACGTGTCTGGTGCAGCAAACTCAGATGAGGAAAGGCTTCTGTGCTGTACTGTAGTCAGGAGGTATGTCGCCCAGTAAGCATAGAAATTGCACCTCAAGAGCTGTGCCTGGAAAGCCTTGGGGCTGCCTCAGCCAGGGGGTACAGGAGGACTCCCCAAAGAGCACATTATAGATCATAGAATGGTAGGGGTTGGAAGGGACCTCTGGAATTAATCCAGTCAAACCCCTCTGCCAGAGCAGGGTCACCCAGGGCAGGCCACACAGGAACAGATCCAAGTGGGTTTGAAAGTCTCTAGAGAAGGAGACTCCACAACCTCTCTGGGCAGCCTGTTCCAGGATCTGTCACTCTCACAGTGAAGAAGTTTTTCCTCCTGTTCAGGAGGAACTTCCCATGTTTCACCTTGCTACCCTTACCTCTCGTCCTGTCACTGGCCACCACTGAAAAGTGACTGGCCCCTTCTCCTTAATACCCACCCTGCAGGTATTTCTAAACATTAGTAAGATTCCCTCCCAGGCTTCTCTTCTCCAGGCTAAACAGCCCCAGGGCTCTCAGCCTTTCCTCCTAAGAGAGATGTTCCAGTCCCTGCATCATCGTAACCTCCATTGGACTTTCTCCAGTATTTCCCTGTCCCTCTTGAACTGGGGAGACCAGAACTGAACACCATACTCCAAATGTGGTCTCACTACTGCAGA
>JANHGN010007581.1:61509-82422 GCA_024605025.1 Megaceryle maxima | reverse complement strand
GAGGCGGGTTCAGGTGTGGGGGGGCGGGTCGGGCGGGGGCCCATGTGTGGCGGCCGCCCCCCCCCCGCCCCCCACTACCGGCGGCGGCGGCGGCCCCTTCGCAGCCAAGCGCCGCTGAGGCGGCTCTGCGGCCGCAGAGCGAGCGCGGCCCCGGCCCGGCAGCAGCAGCAGGATGAAGTTCGCCGAGCACCTCGCGGCGCACATCACCCCCGAGTGGCGGAAGCAGTACATCCAGTATGAGGTACGGCCCCGTCGCCCCGTCCCGCTTCCCCTGGGCTGTCCGGCGGGGGCTCGGCACCGGGTGGGAGGGGGTGTGTATGGAGCCGGTCCCGCTCCCCTGTGTTCCTTCGGGCTGCCCGGGAAGCACCGGCCGAGCCGCACGGGCGTCCTTCAGCGCGGACCGGTGGGGTGTGAGGCTGCTCCCCTGCGCGGCGGCGGTGTCGGGCGGGCGGCAGCTTCCCGCTGCTTTGCTCGGCGGGAGGACGGAGTGAAAACACAATGTGTTTATCCACCGCGGGGAGAGGGATGCGGATCTTGCCGGAGCTTGGGACCACTCGGAGTAAAAGCGCTGGGTGGTTAATTAATGAGTTAATTACTGCCTGTAACCTTTCGGTGAGGGACAAAGGTCGTAAGAGCCGTGAAGCAGCGGGAGCGCAGGCCAGGGCCGGGCAGCGCCTGGCTACCGGGGCATCCTCCACCCCCCCTTGCCGCTGGAGCCCGGCCGCAGCCCCGCCGTCGGTAGCGGTTGTTTTTCAGCACCACCGCCAGTTCTCTGAACGGGCAGGCACAGGAGGGGTGACTTTGAGCGGCGGCTTCTCAGCCTCGGTCTGCGGCTCCCGCGGGCGGGCGGGCTGGGCAGCACCCACCGCTTCCTAGCCGGGGGCCGGGCCGGGCCGAGCCTTCCCGCAAGCGCTGCCCAGTGAAGGGCCGCAGCCTCGCCTGGTAATGCTCACAGCTTGCCTGGGTGACTCAACACAGAGCAGCAAACCGGGCATCCACTGCCTTTTTATTTTTTCTTTTATATTTATATACATTTAAATCGGGCTAATGAGGCTTGGGTCTCCCTATTTCATACTTGATTTCAGGTGAACCGTTTGAATTGGGACCTTTATACACTGTTTGCACAAAGTTCTGCATTCATTGGGAATTGTTTGCAGAATGCAGCTTTTCAGTTTTGATCGTGCCAGCTTTCTAAAGGTCACACCGATTGCTTAATTCCAGATTTATCATAGTGGTGCTTGGCTTCAGTTTAACTAGATGAAGCTCAAGGTGGTAATTTGTAGCAAAACTGTTTCCTATCTCAATATTAGAAGTAAAAGTGATTGGTGCCACTGATGTCAGTCTTTTCCAGGACTAATAATTAAACCTGGGCTACGGAAAGCTGATTATAGGAGAGCCATGATCAGCAAAACTTCTTGACTGATTGAGTCAGTCAAAACCATACAACATTTGCTATAATTTGAAGGCCTGTATTTTCTCTCTGGGACTATAATAGCAATTTATTTCTAGTATGCCTATTAATCTGTCTGCATTTGCAAGGAAAATAGCATTTGTCTCAGCTTGCTTTGTTATAATGTTGAACTTGAGAAGTTTTTATCTGCCCTGTTGGCTGTTCCTTTGTTTTCCTTTACCTGACTGTAAAAGAACAGATTTTTAAATAAAAACTGTGGTCAGGTTGGAGTTTAGAGCAAAATTGTGATCTCCATGAGCTATTTGTAGAATTAGATGGCCAAATAATGCTTCGGTCTCGGAGAAGGATAAAATCCATTGTCTCAATAAAGTACTGGCTTAGTTCTGCATCGTGTCTCCAATGGGTAATCTGTGTAAGAGATGTTGTCTGATCCCGCAAACAGAAAACTTGTGTATACTTTTAAGAAAATGGTTGGAGGAGACGGCAAGGAGAAAATAAAAGAGCAAAAGATTAAAGATTTGGCTGCATGCTGACCAGACAGATGTAGAGGGAGGGTCACAGAGACCCAGTGAACTATGACACCTTGATTAATGTGTGAAGAACTCTGCTGCTTATTTGCCACTGTTTTCATTATAGGAGGCTAATTTTCAGATGTTTTAACTAGGGCAGTATTATATCGTTCTCCCATCCCAATCTAAAATAAAGGTAAATTTCAGTAAAAACTTCCTTCAAGTTGTTACTCTTTCTAGACTTCAAGTAATGTCATCCTTGAATAGGTAGCTTAATGTAGAGTGAATGAAAATAATCCCCCCACCTTCCTTCTTAGTAATAAGTTTCCAAACTCTTTGTTTCCCTTGTTGCAGCTGACTGAATGTGAGTCAGCCTCCCACTCATACATATTACAGTGATGGGATAGTCTGGTATTTATTATTCAGTAGCTGGTGGTCGTGTGGGTGCAGTGCATAAAAGGCCAGTGCTACCTGGGTTTACTTGTTGGCGATACTTGAGGCAAAAAGCGTATGGCCCGCCTTTGTCAAGAGACATTATGAATTTCTGATTAGAAAATGTGAGGCCAAGAGCTGCTTTCGCTGCTTGGGTGAAGTGTTGCTTACAGCACACACCAGAACAAAATTTAAAAAAAAAAGTATGCTTAATACCATTAGAACGTTTCTTCACTTGACAGTTTGTCTTTTCCTTTGTCATTAAAACAGTAATCAAGCACTGTTTCAGAGTGAGAGATCTTGCTGTGTAGGTTTTTAGCTCTGAAAAGATGATTCCTGTTTCCAGGGACTTCCTGTGTCAAGCTCATGATGCTGATGAAAGGAACAGAAGATGGTATAGAAACCGCTTTCTTTAAGTAGTTATGTATAATGAAGCTTACAGGTAGTCATCTTATTTTTTCCACGCTGATATCTGTAGTCATTTCCACTGGAGAGCAGGTGACTCTCTTCAGGCAGACAGCCCTGAAATGTGGTAAGACCCAGGTAACTTGTGAGGAGATCCTCACTAGGTGATGTCTCTGCTTTGATGGGACGCACTGTGAGGAGCTTTGCCTGGAATAAATTGCCTGTCAAGCCAGGAGGAGGGTGTAATCTGTTGCTGATAATGTCAAGAAGAAGAATGAGACTGTTGCATTTTGAATACCTACAAATGTAGTTTCCCTTTCAGATGGTCTTTAACAGTTTACAGTCCTCAAAGTTCTTACCATTAATGTGACCTTTCCCCTAGACAAAAATCTGTTTAAGTATTTTAACTGTGCTTGTAGGAAGTATGGAATTTGCCCAGACTGAGGGCAGATACTTGATTGGCTTCAGAGAGAAAAATCCATACTCTCTTTTTAAATGGACAGAAAGATGATGCACTTTGATAGCCACGGCTATTTTTAAAATCTTTTTTTCTTCAGCAAAAGCTCTGCAGTGACCATTACTTTGTTTGCTTTCTGAGAAAGAACACTTGGCTTGCAGAACAGAGGGAAAATGATGACGCGTGTGATTGTTTCATTTAGCCTCTTGCAAAGACATTTGCCATGACTGGGTCAACGTTAACAGAGAGCTCTATGCAAACCATGATTGATTTGATTTAACTTCCCATTCCAAACTTCCATTTGAAGGATTGCATGTAAGCACGCAAGTTTTATATGTCACATTTACTATGCAAACTCCATTCCCAGCTGATGGTTCCTGAAGCCTCAGTCAGTGCAGACAATAAGGAGGGCTTCATGTGAGGACCAGTGGCAATAATGTGATACTTAATCCCAGTGTAAAGGGCATTTTTACTGTTGTAGTATGGAGTGTCATTGTCAGACTACTCCCTGGGTGTGACTGAGTTTAAAACAATGTATTGACAAATGCTTAATTTCTGGAAATGCTTGTTAATTATGTCAAACACTAAATATGCCAAAGTTTTAAGCAACTTTGGTTCCAATTTCAATGGCTGGCATCCAAAAACTTCCTTAAGTTTTAGATTGTTCATTTACTCTTGGTGTAAAGATAAAATATGAAAACAAAATCCCACCTTTTTGTGCCAGACAACAGTCAATCAGACAATCTTTTCACATAGTCAATTCAGAACAAAGTAAGGTATCTCTACATGAATTTCAGCTGACCTTTTTTTTTTTTTTTTTTTTTCCTCTTGCTAGGAGTGCCTTTCAATGCATTTAAGGCAAATTTTCCAATGCAGTGGAATTGTTGGGTGGCTGGTCCTTTGTTATCCACAAGCTGTCCTGTAAATTTCCTTGCTCCTATGTCTATCTATGGAGTGCTCGTAGGAGAAAGATGAGAGTGTTGCTCTGTCTGCTCAGATTTATAAACCTAAGTGTATGTCTGATGGAAACTCTGTGCGAGTTTTGCAGTTGCCAGATGGTAGTTTGTTTCAGTTAATCTGGCCTGAATTTGTTTATCTGGATGCAGAAGTCGATGGTATTTTTAAAGTGCTTGATACCTTTGAAATGACAGTGTCTGTGGGAAGGAGAATCAGTACAGGTGCAAAGTTCATGGGAGAGATGAGTAAAGGGTTTGAGCAGGTGACTTTGCTTCTGTTTTAAGGAGACTCCAGGTTTCAAGTACTTTTGCTGTTGGAGAAGAGAACCAGGTTGCTAAGTTTTAGAAATAATTTCTCTGAGCCACAACCTTCAGCAGGAAGTAGGCGGGGAAACCAAAACCGATAGCTGAGGAGGCCTGCTTGGCTTTGGAGTCTCTCCTCCAGAAACAGGCTTTCAGCTATTTGGGAGGTGGCCAATTCTGCTCGTCAAACCCTGCTTCATGATAGGCAGCTCACACCCAGGCTTGCCACCTCCTGACACAAATCTGTTGTGCTATTTCACTATTTGTCCTTCTGGGTGTTAGCGGGCGAGCTTAGAAGAGAGTAAATGGCTTGCAAGCTAGTCATTTAAAACAACGGTTCTGTTTGAGTGTTTTAAGGTTTTTGTCCTTGAATTTGTTCACTCTTAAGGTTTGACAGTTGCATTTTCAAGTGTGTTTTCTTTTTGCCTTTTTTTTTTGTTCTCTGATACACGTTTACACAAGGTTACTGCAGGTGCAAAGTGTGTATTGCTAGCACCATTTAAAGTAAGGAAATAACCCTTTTTGTCTAGTTTGAGGTCACAAAGAGTAATTTTAAAACAGCTGAAGTTGACAGTGATGGATAACTTTTGGAAACAGTAATTTCTAAAATACTTTAGCCTAGAGGACTAAATACTTTAGGTGTGAAGGACCACAGAGCCTTTCACTTTCAGGTGATTGGTTTACTTATATAGGTCAGGTAAGCAGCCACAAAATCTGCTGCCCTGCAGCTGCCAGACTGTAATATGTCAGTCTGCATGGGGAGAGGTCTGCAGAACACCTGACACATCCAGCTTTCAACATTTAATGCAGGACTGTTAAGTGTTTTAGTCCTTTTTAATTTGGTGTGGTGTGGGTTGTTTTTGTTTTAATGACTGATAAAACCAGAGACAGGACGTGCACTGTGAATTTACCTCTGGATGGGTTAAAGAATGGAATTCTTACTACAGTGGTTTTAAATTTACTGGGTTTTTTCAGGTTTGTTTATCGTATGCTGTGTGGTTGTAGTTTATGGAAAGTTGCAGGTAGGTGAGGATGACAAGAGGGATGAAAAAGGGGCAAGGTTTTTTGACCACTTGATGCATGGAGGCAGATCATGCGCTGCTGGCCAGTGAGTCATGAGAGGGGAGGGAAGGACTGAAGTGGCCAGTGTTTGGAAGGTATTTAAAGAAAACATCGAGGGTAGAGGAGGGCTGTGCTGCTGGAATGAGGATCATTCAGCAGTAGCTCACTTGCGAAAACAATTATGCAAGTGACCTTTGTTGAGACCTCTGTGGAGCTGGGAGTCAGACCTTTGAGAGATGTCTGAGCTGCCGGCTCAGCCTGCCACCTAGGATAGCTCGTGACAAACAGACGTGTCCTTTAGACCTTGTATTTACCAAACGGGATCCTAACCACTGTGTTACAACAGGGCTGAGTTTCCAGCTGCTGAGCTTGTGGGTTTTGCCTTGAAGGTATTAGGGAATTTGTTATTTAGGTGGTGATGTTTTGACCTGGGGGACACCACCACACAAGATGGTAAATGCAGAGGTGTAAGATTATAGAAGTATAGGATATGTTAAGCAAACAGGCAGAATAGACAGGAACTTGAAAGACCTGAATGATTTTTGTGTGTTAGATTTCGAAAGTGAGAGAATAAAATGTCATTTTTGCAGTAGCTACGTGTGAAGCACACTCACGTTCAGTACGTGCATTGAGATGCCTGTCTTTACTGTGTGGTGTGGGTTGTGTGTAACCATATCACTCAGCAGTAGGAATTGGACCTTCCTGGTGCCGCCTTAGTTCTGAAGTGATGGTTGAACTTCTTCCCTCAGCCGTTGATCTGAATTCAGTTTGTTTGCTTGCGCTTGTGGAGAGAGGAAATCCTTAGTCTATGGCTGGAATAATAACAGCATCTTAATAACTATATAAAAAGAGGCCTGTGGAAGAGGAACTGCTAGTGATGAGGTTTCTGATGTGGTGCCTCCCTCCTGGCCCTGGTAATGGAAGGGGATACTGCTGTGGTGTGTGGCATTTAGCTGCAGGACTGCCTCGCCTCCCGGTCCTGCTGCCTGCACAGCTCATCTCTTGCACCAGCAGTCTGGGCTTGTGCTGGCTCCTGAGGTCTCTGGGAGGCAACTCATGGTGTCCTTAGGACCTGAAGACCTGGTTAATTCTGGCTGGTGTTAATGCTGTCCTTCAGTTTCTACCTCAAGATAAAGGTCATCACCCCTTATTCTCTAATATCCTTCGTCATGTTGTCTTCAGCTTTTAAAATGTATGTGTAGTTCTGTACTCCTATATAACAGTGATAGACATCCCTGAGGCTGCTTTTCCTCCATTTGCCTTGACAAACTCCTTTCTGTATCGTGCAACAGGTTATTTGTTTTGTGTTTTGGGTTTTTTTTGTGTGTGTATATGTGTGTGGCTTTTTTTTTTTTTTAAAGTAAGACCTTTAACATCCTACCAAACAGAAAAAGTTTTTTCCAAGGGAAGATGTTGAAGGCTGCAGTTGGAATAAATTTAATAGATTAGTAAGGTAACAGGCTTTAGACAAAGCAGTCAGTAAACACAAAGTTGTGTTTCTTTTGTTAACAGAAATGTGTGTAATATCTTTGACATCAGGTACCATAGCTTTATGTGTCAGTATGGAGGATAAAAGGGCTTTAATTGCTTTTCTTTTCAAACAGGCCTATCAAAACAATGTCTTTTTTTGTTGTTTTTGTTTGTATGTTTTTTAAATGCTAACTATATTCCTTGTTCTCTCCTCCTCCCTTGCAGGCTTTGAAAGAGATGCTATATGCAGCTGTGGACCAGGCCCCTTCTATAGAAGGTAAGCAAATTGTAACTGAGGTTCATGTTTTTCTTGGCCTTGGGTGCCGGATACATAGTCCTGCTACTTTTTTTTTTATCCACAGTCCTCCTAAATTGGTAAACTTAATATACTGATGGACAAATGCCTGGCCTTTCACAGCCTGCATGCTATTTTTGATTGTTAGAACTCTTTGTCCTCTGTTGTGAGGACAATAAATGTCTTTGTATAGTTTGGGACTTCAACAGCTGGATTCCTCTTGCTTATAAGGGCATTCACTGGTGGAAGTACTTTCTTCATTGCTTGAGAATAGACCTTTGTTTCCCTGTGACAGTGAGCTGCTTTGGGAGATAATTGTGCTAGAGAGTTACTGGTTCCTGGTTTGTTACTGGTGGTTTGAACTGGAAGAGTCGCGTCCTTTCTGTGTCCTCCCTGAATGCTGTGCTACCTTTCGTATGTGGACACAAGTATATTTTTCTTGTTTGCATGTGTTTATTGCCACTGAGTTTTCTAGATTATTTTAGTACAGCATTTGGGTTTAAGCTAGCTGCCTGTTGAATAGTTTGTTTAATTAAGTGATGATCTGTGCAAAATTTCTCAATAGAGCCCTTTATTTTTTTTTCCTTTCATTGTCTTTGAAGTACTGAATAGTTTCTGGCTTTGTTTTGCTTCACTCCCTACTTTCTTGTCTTTCACGTGGATTTCAAACTGTTTTTTGACCTCCTTACCTTTATTATTTTCACTTTGATTGCAGTGCAATGTTAATTTCCCTAACGTCTTTGAATGTGACTCTGGGCTTCTTCCTTGTGTACATAGGGAGCAGAACAAAAACTGCTAGTCACTGGTAATGTTAGCTTATTAACGACTTTGTGTTGATTAGAATTGAGAAATGAGGTATGACACAGTTAAAATAATGTGGAATATTAATTTTTGGATTTAACACTACCTGCTCTTTCATCAGAATTTTAAAACAGAAACTGTTTAAATTCTGTTACATCAATCACCCTTTTCTCTAAAGCGCAGGTCCTAGAACTAGATTTCTAGAGGTTATCACCCTAACATTATCTAAAATATATATGTTATGTTTGGAAAGCAGAGAAAACTTGCCTGCAATATACTGGCAAAAGAGGAAAATCTTGCTTATTTTTTTTTGAGTGGCAAAATTGCTTGAAGACCACCCAGAAACCTTTTTCCGTACCAGCATAAAACTAGCTTCCTACCTAAGTGGAACTAAACTGTTTTGTGTAGTCCAAACTGACTATTAACTTTTAAAGACACATTAATAATTTTGTTGAAAATTGATTAGTTTTATGGAAGACTGAAGCATTTACAAGACCTTTTTTTTCCTTTCTTCTACCCATGAGTTTATTATTGACAATAGGAGCAAATGGTGTCTGTGCTAATAAATGTGTAGTCTAATGTTTGAATGTGACTTACTGTTTTTTCGCTTATGATACCTAGAATTTCAAAGTGGGCTTTGAGTTGCTGGCTGTAAAACTCCAAAGTGCTATCATCCATCATTTTCATTTCTTATTTTTCAGTGCTTGTAATATACTGACCCTCTGTAATGTACTGTGGTGTCTGTATGTAAACAAATTTGGTAAAGGAAGAGAATGTGAAGAATAAAATGGTACAATATTATTATTATGACCTTTTAAACGTTAAAAGAATTTTAACTTGTGCTTCTGCCTTCTTCATTGCTTTCAAAACCTCAGCAAAAGCAAAGTAATGACTTGGGACACTTTTCATAAGTTGAACATTGTTTTCGTTATTTTGGATTGTACTATAGATAAAGTAATCCTAACTCTTTAGAACTGCTGTCACTTCACTCCATCTTGCCTGACCCACCTTGAAGTAGAGAGCAGCTATACTAATTCCTTCACCTTTTGTTGTGAACATGAGTTTTTTTGGTCTCTCTGCGTAGAGTCTGTTTTGCTTTCTAGTCTTTGGGCTCCTCTCTGGATGTGTTGCTGAGCTTGGGGCCAGGCTGTTTGTGCTGGACTGAGTGAGCTGTGTATGCAGGCAGGTCTGAGCCAGTGGGTTCTTCTGCCATCGCCCATTGGAATGCAGAGGGGACAGGAAAGGCAGATACCTTTCCATGAGCTGCAGCTTTAAGAAAGGCTTGTACTGGAAGTGGATCAAGACCAAAAATTTCTGAGAGAATCATAGTCTGGCTTGGGTTGGAAGGGACCTTTAGAGTTCATCTAGTCCACCCCCCCTGCAGTGAGCAGGGACATCTGCAACTAGAGCAGGTTGCTTAGAGCCCCATCCAACCTGATCTGGAATGGCTCCAGGGATGAGACATCAAACACATCTGTGGGCAATGTGGGCCAGGGTCTTAGCACCCTCAGCATAAAAAATTTCTTCCTCATTGTAAAACGTTTCTTTCTTTCTTCCCCATTGCTTACTTCCTTCTCCTTTAAGCCCTGCCTTTGTTCATAAGAGCCTTAGGCTAGGGTTAGTGTGTCTTAGGGTTAGTGTGGCTTCATATAAACTGTGCCCAAAATGCTGCTCTAGTCCCTAGAGACAGGACTAGAGTTCAAGTTCCTTGAACTTAAGGGGGAATGTAATAGCAACTATTGTCAGGGGCTGTCTTTTGGCCTGCACGTTTTCAGTTTATCCTGGATTTTGCAACTGGTATTTCTGTGTTACTTTGCGCTTAGCACAGAAACTACAGGAGTGTGCTACTGAAACCGAGCTTCCCAGTATGAGCCTCATGTAATCTCATTTTAAACTGGTCTAACTAAAATCCATTTTTTAATTGATCCAGTTGATCACAGACACACTGTAGACGTGCACAGTTGGCTTTGATTCACTTTACATGTATTGTAAAGCTAATCTTCAGTTAATACGTTGGACTGGGAAGAAAAGGTGGTTTTGTATAGCAAAGCCGAGACTATTCCTAGTTCTTTGCTCAGCTGGATGTGTAATTCAGGACTTGTGAATGAGTTTCTTAGAATTCTGCTGTAGGCTGCTTACTATCTCATCTGGTAAAATCTCTGTATATGCTGAGTTGCCTTGTATTGCTTAGTAGTATGCTGGAAGCATTTTGGAAAATCTTTTTAAAAAAAAAAAAAAAAATAGTGCTCCCTGACCAAGGCTTGTTTTTAAGTAATAGGCAAGGCAGGTAATAGGTGAACCATCCATCATCAATAGCTTGTATTGGGTATGTATTTAGGAATCTCCTGTTTGCATTTGGGATGTGGGTAAACAAAGCTAACTTCAGGATGACTCTTAAACTCTGCAGCTGATGGTTCTAGTGCTGCTTCAGTGGACAAAGTGTTGCTAGAAGATATTTGCTTTAAATTGTGCATTTTTTACTCTGTTCAATAGCTAGCTGTATGGGGACCCACCTCACTGTGTTACTTGGAGTCATACCTAAGTCCATGTGATTTTTCCTTTTTTCAGGTAATAGACACAGACTGCAATGTTAACCAAAAATCTGTAGATGTGAATAAGCAAAACCTCTCAAGGCTGTATGGCGGGAGGAGATTGTTTATAGCTATCCAGACACTACTGCAAGGTGCTGTGGCTCCTTGTGTTTTGTGCGTTACCAGACATTGTGCCTGTCGTTTTTGGCAGTTGCTAGCTGTGCACATAGATTTCTTTGATCTGCTCAAGGATACGTTCCCCCTCTCCCCCCTCCACTTTGTAAGGACGGTTTGATATATGCCAGAGTTATTCCTCCAGATGTTCATCATCTTTTTGCAAGGCTTTCCCCTGATGAAACTTGCATCATCCTTCCACCTGAGCAACATCTGTGCAAAATTAGTGTTTAGTCTGTTAGTTCAGTCTCGTACACATCATTGGAAAAAGTATCAAATGATGCTTGATTCCCAGCTGTATGATGGGACTTGCTTGAATTTCAGGAGAATTCTTTGATGCGTGTTTGCTTTGTTAGCTGTTTCTTATGTGCTGCTTACTGTTACTGGAGTAATCTGGATGAACTGATGCTGCCACAATGGTATCTCAGTCTCTCAGTCCCTGTGGCATGGCAGGAAGGCCTTGCATGCCAGTGTGCCAGGTCAGTGTGAGCAGGCACCCCTCCTCCACCCTGAGCTATCTTTAAGAAGAATTTGTGATAATTGAGAGGCGAGAACCCAGCATAACAGTATTTTTCTCCGAGGCAGAATGTGCCTTACTGCGGAAGCAGGAAATACTGACCTCGCCATAAGCATGTTGATTTCTTTATTTCTTTTTTTTACATTCATTGTTCCTCCCACTGCTTCCTGTTCCATTTGTCACCTAAAGCAGGTTACTGGACCACTGTTACTTGGAGTTCTTCTGATTATTCCACTTGGTGAGCAGATGTGTCGGCATCTCCCCAAGCTCCTTACGATGCGTCTCTTCTCAGCTGCAGCGGAGATGAAAGTGTGGATGTAAATTATTCATTCCAATTATCTGCTCGAATGGACAAGGTCCACTGTAAATATTATTTTCTAGAATATTTGTATTTCAGATATTGAAATTTAACCTCCCTTTAATACTTGCATAAACAAACGTTGTTGTTGTAATATCAGGTGATACAAGAATGTGCTGTTGTATCCTCTTATTTTGGAGATTACTTACTCTACTTAACCCCAGTCCTGAATTCCAGTGGCACCTTTTTAATGGGGTTTGCTGCTGGTCGAAGGGCTGTGTGGGGCTGGAGTGGTGTAACAGTGTAGGAGTGTGGAGTATGGGTGCTGTAAGGTAGAACTCAATCCCAGAATGAATGGGTGATGTTAAAATAACATCTAATTGGCAGGGGAAGAGCTTTAGTGGTAATGGAGATCATCTGCTGCTACTTGGCATCTGTACGGTCACCTATTGGCTTGCGCTGGGTTAGAAAAGCAAGAGGGGCATGGTTGGGACATCCTGAGAGTGGCAGCACTGGCAGTGTGTCCTGTGTGGTCACACCTGTGTTCCTGCTTGCCTTTGTAACGCACTTACCACGTTAATTGACGGCCACAAATCTTTAGTTTGGAATTATTTCTGTTAATAAATAAATAAATGGGTATTCTGTAGGCTGGTAAGTAATCTTAGTGAATAAGCAGGGTTTGGGAAATCCCATTCTTTTTTTCCCACATGAAGTTCTGAGGCTGACAACTTCTGTTACATGCAGATGTGCTTTGTAGGGCTGGTCTAAGGCTTATGGCATCTCTGTATATATACAGATGTGATCTCTCTATTTCAAAATAAACATTTATTACCAATTGCATAAGGTTACTTTGTAGCGGGTTGAGGTTTTGTTTACATGGGAGTGCTTTGGCTTAAAGGAGTCTTCAACGGGCTTCACACTGACTCATGTGAAGCAGCTGCAGGCAGAGAGATGTTTTGTCTTTATTTCATGATGTTTTTACACACCCAGCAAGGACATGGGAATTGGTGTCCTTCTGAAGAATACATGTGACTGAAGGTTGGTGTCCTACACCCTTGATGCTGGTACTTGATTCTGTGTACCTTGTAATTCAGTCTGGTGTCCTCCCGATTTACAGCTGATGTGTAAACTCAAAAAAAACCCCAAACCCACAAAAATCAACCCACACAAACAAAAAATTGCATGATGGTCCTTTTTCTCAGTGTGAAACCTGATGCCAGGTGTTGAACTACCGACAGAAAAATAGCTTATTAGGCTTGTTGAAAATGTTAGCTTCCAGAGCGTGCAAACAGTGGACAGAAGGAGAACTTGGCTGCATATCAGCATTTAGAGGAGGTGGTGATGTCTGGTTTCTCTTACCCTAGGGCAATAAAATTTGAAAGGTAAACAGTGCATATGGTTGTAGAAGGGTGCAGAGTAGTGAGAGAACAGCTGGACGATCACCAGAATATTAGGAGCGCAGATGTCTGTATGAAAAGATAGCGTACTGAGTTCTCATGTAAAAATCCATTTCTGCTGTCAAAAGCTGCGTGGTGTTTGCAGGAAGTCAGCAACACAGGCCATGTTCTGGTCGTTCATAGTGCAGACCCATCAATGCTTTCGATACAGTGACTTCCACAGAGGTGCCCCATACCGAGTGATTGAATTCTGCCTAACTGCTAATTAGTGTACTGTGGGTGTGGAATGAAGTTCAGTTAGGTGCAGAGCTGGAATCATTGAGTAACTTGTTGGCTAATAGAAGTTCTGATTTTATTACTGTCACACAAACCACAGGTTCTACCACCCTTGGGACTGGTGTGCTCAGGGTCCTTGCTTGTGTGCAGATGCTGGTTCCTGGGGGCTTATTTGTATCTTTGCACCTGGCTGTGAACTCTGTTGGTTGTTAGAAACCTCTTGCTCTGGAAGGTCTGTGGGAGAGCACTGCTGTGGCAAATGGGAGCTTCCCTGGGGCTCTCTGGGCTAGTGGGGGACCACAAGGAGTTACAAAGGTGGTTGTGGCAGCAGGTTGATTGTGTAGATTACTGTTTCTTTCTGAAGGAAGCTTGTGATTGCAGTTGGTGGGACACTGGGGGCTCTCACACTTTCCATTTGCCTTGTGGCCAGCTCCTGGGCTCATGTGCTGCTTCATGTGCTGTGTGCACAAGACAAGAAGCTTGTGATACTGCTGAGCAAGCCTTTTTCCTTTTCCTTTGTCTTCTGATGCTTTCTGGATGACTTCCTCATCAGCTCAGGGAGCTTTGAGGCATTCACTTGAGTGAAGATCTTAACTGCTAAGTGTACCAAAGAGTATAGGTTCAAGGAAGAAACTTTTTACACTGAGGGTAGTGAGACTGTGGCCCAGGTTGCCCAGAGAGGTGGTTGATGCCCCATCCCTGGAACCATGGTGAGGTTGGATGGGGCTCTGGAAGGGACATGTGCTCTAGTTGCAGATGTCCCTTCTCGCTGCAGGGGGGTTGCACTAGCTGATTTTTAAAGGTCCCTTCCAACCTATACCATTCTGTGATTCTGAGGGCTAGGGAAGGGCATTAATTGCTTTGTAACTTTGTTCTGTAGCCTTTTTTTTATTTATTTATTTTTAACTTAAGAATCTTTAAGTGCTAAGAGCTATTACTTGGGACAATCAAAGAGCTGTATGTAGCTCAGGAGGTAATAAAAAGCTGGACCTGGCAGTCAAGGCTGGCCCATGTGAAAGGGCTGCATCTAGAGGCAGGCTTCTTTCACAGGTCTTCTGCAGCTGGACTGATAAGCAGTTTGAAGGGCTGTAGGTGATTCTGGAATGATGTTTGTAGGGTAACAGCAACATCAGAAATGCTCAATGGTGCATTTTTTCCTCTTTTTTTTTTTTTTCCTTCCTGCATTTGCTTTCCAGTAATTTAAAATTGCCATTCTGTTACTTTTTTAGGGGTCAGAGGAATTAACAGCACTCATGATTTAACTGGTATGTGTCAGGTTTCATTTAGTGGTCAAAACATGAGGGTTGGACAGTAGAAAAAGCTTCACAAAGCTGGAAGATTGACAGGCAGCCGTGCCTGCGACGAAGCATTCCCGAGACAACAGCAAAATATCAAGCAGCATTTTGGCTGCCAACATGAAGCAGCACTGCACATGTATATACAAAAGGCCAGTATTTATTGCTTTGTTTCAGAAAAAAAACCAGCACTAGACATCTTAACAGTGAGATTTAGTGTGCATGTAGGAGGCAGCCTCTGGGTTTCTAGTCATTCTTATGGAGATGGATTTGAAATAGGTGATCTGAATTATTAGACAATTAAGATTTTTGGATGAGAGTATAGCTACTTGGTGAATAATGCAAGATGAATTAGGTTTGATTGGTTTCTTTCTCTTTAAAAATGCATGCTGTGGGCAAGGGAATGAGCAGAATATCCCTGGAAGGAAATTCTCATTCATTGTAGCTGCTTGTAAGATGACTTAGAAAAAGGGCCAAACTGCCACTACCCCGTGGAGTCCTGATGTCTCTCTGTGATGTGGTGGAGGAGCGAAGGCTGTCCCTGGGCACCCTCCTGCCAGTGCAGTCCTTTAGGTTGTGTCACCTTCATCTTAACGCCATGTGGTGGCTATTGCAGTAATGGTCTGAACATGAGAAGGTTTGTCTCATTGATAAGTAATGTTAAAACTAGCAAGGATGTAGTGAAAAGTCAACTCAGTCCCAGTCAAGTCTTTTCCTGAAGTAAGGATGAAGGCTAGTTGCGTATTTCACTTGTTTGTTTTCTTTTTTTACAGTGTATCTGTAGCTTTCCAGCTTGGAGTAGATAATGAATTTGGATTAAAATGTAATTTTGCTTTTTACAGATATATAATCAAAACTGCAAAATTGCAGCACCTTCATTTTACAAAGCCACAGTTCAATGAAAATTGAGTTGTTAAAATATATTTTAGTTCATTTATTATATGGCCATTTAATACACTTTAGATTGTTGTATGCTACTTTTGTTGAGTGTGGTCACCCTCTTCCCCTAAATTAGTACAGTCTAAATGTGAAAATCTGATCCTATGATTCTGTTCCCCTGTGAACTGGGAAGGGGTGTAGTGCCAAGAAAACTGCAGAGAGCTATAAAGGGTATTTTACTAATGCATAGTATGACAAGAGCACCTAGAGCTCCTTAGCTGTGAGTCAGAGCTGTGTATGTTCAGCTAAAAATCGAAAAGAAAATGGTGTGAAAATACACAAATCTACTTCAAAAAGTAGCTCTTGCTCTGCTCAGGGAGGTGACTGGCATTGCAGTGGGCACAGAGCACCCCGGGGCTGGTGCAAAGCTTGTCTGTGGGCACTGGCTCTTGAGTGGTGCACTCAGCAGCTCCACTTCCCCTCTGCAGAGGGGGAAAGCCTTGTTTATCTCCTAGGAGATGGAAAACCAATTTCTACTTCCTGATGAGAAGCTGACAGGCTATTTGACTTGAGAGGCAGGGAGTGTGATTGGGAAGAGGGAAATTGCATGCCATAACATACCAATATAAATGCAATTTATTTTGCATGTGCTATATAGCTCCAGGCACACATTTTGGGGGGTGTGAGAATTCTTTGCATGCTGAAATGTGAGCTCTAAAGAGCAAAAAGAGGCAAATTTGGCATCCGGACTGTGTTTATAATCTTGGTTTTATTTTTACTGTAATTGCTTAGCAGGCTTTAATAAATGCTTCTAATGTATTTGTGGGTCAGAGTGCAGAGGAGCTGAAAAGATCAACATGAACTGTTAACTCGGGATCTTGTCCGATGGTTGCAGACTTGTCCTGACATGTGGCCAAGGCTGCTATTCTGGTATGGCCTTTGCTGGTGTCCTGTCCCTGTGTGGCTCTCCAGGACAGCTCTGCTGAGCTACTCGCTTCTGCCGAGACAGAGTGGTTTGGTACCAGCTGGCCTGTCTAGCTGTCAGTCCCATAATGTCTCAACTCTAGGGAAAAATAGGCATCGTTGGCCTAAAATCCCATTTTTTTTTCTTGTCATTGTTTCCTCTTCTAGCCGACTGTTTATGTGAGTGAGAGTATCTTTGTGTTTTTAATGTTGCGATTCTGGGCATCAGCAGCAATTACAGTGTGGTTGCTTATCTGTGAACCCTTAGGAACCATAGGAGTGAGTCACAGGCAACACAGTAAAATGAATTAATAATGAGCAGGATTGGCTGATGTACCTATAAGGTAAATTCTATAAATAGGTTAATGGAATTTGGCTCATGTTTCAGTGTTTTGCTGTGACTTTGTCCTCCCTAATCAAAAGCAGCAATTTAGAAAGCAAAGCAAGAAATAATCTGAGAGCCTGATACATCATTCCATGTTGAGAGCCAAGTGGTCCTTGAGCTCTGCAGTGGTCCAAAGCAAAGGTTCATTTCTTCTGCTGCCCAGCCACAGGAGAACACACTTCTCCATTAGAAGCCTGGGTCAAGGTTTGGTTCTGCTTGGACCTTGGTGAACACAGGTGCAGGAAAACATTTCTTGGAAGTTTCTTGTCCTTTTGAAGCCTTTAAGAGATGACAGTTTGCTATAATCTAGAGACAAGAAGGCTTCCCAGAGAAGGCAAAGAGAAAACTCAAAATACCTTCTGCTCATCTGTGATCAAAGTGGAATAACATCAGTGCTCACAAGTGATAATTGTGTATATAGAGGTGGCATTTGTGGGTTTCAGATGCTGTAGGTGATGCTCTTAACACACAGCATTCATTTATGGTGTAGATTTAATTAGTAATACATCAATAAGACTTGTTTATTAAAACTTAATGTTTCCCAGGATAAGTCAGTAAAATAGGCATTGTGAATAATATTCAGCAGTTGGTGGCAGAGGGGTTAGAGACAGGATGCTGAGCCTGTAGGGTTTACCACACCTGACCAGCCCTATCTGCTGTAGTGATCCTGGCTGTAAGTTGGCTGCTGCTTCTGGTGAGCACTTCAGATACTCAAAAAATACCCATTACCAGGTGTGAGTTTCAGCAATACAGCAGCAATGGGGAGTCTGCCACAGCTTTAATACTGTTCTCTTCAACAGATGTCATCTTCATGGTGAAGCCTCAGAAGGTGAAGGACCAAGGACAGTGAAGGGAATAGGTGAACAGGTCCATCTGTGTGCAGCGGCCTGCCAGGAGCTGGGTCGGAGCTTGGCCCCTGGCTCTCAGAAGGGCAGCATTGTGGAGAGGAGCTTGCCAGGCTGCTTTTGGTTACTGGCTCACGTTCCTGTGTACATGTGGACACTGTTCTTCTCCAGCTGGTGACTTTGGCTCTGATGTTAGCTGCACCCATGGCTGCTTACAGTGGAAGATTAATTTGCTACTGTTGATGTTAAATAGGACTTTGAGCTCAAGTCTCAAAAGCTCTAAAGGTAGTGACAAAAGAGCTTTCCGATCTGCCTCTCCAGTTTTAGGAATCCAGATGCAGCTCAGCTAGAACCGATCTGTACCAATTTCCCTTTCAGTTTCTCCTGCTTTCATCCGGCTCCTAAAGATTCAATTCTGGCTTTTGTTCCCAGCCAATTAAGCTGGGTTGATGTGGCCTCATGCTAATGCAGCGTTCTAGATGGAGCGGATGTGCACCCACTCGCTTTCTGGATGAAGAGGAATTCAGTGTTGGAAGGTGCGTGATCTGGGCTTGGACTCGCTTAAGCACAAATCCGAGTAATAAATTAGTCATTAGACACAGAATTCATTTCCCTGGGGACATAGCGAGGGAGGCTGGTAGAGCCCAGCTGTCAGTCAGGAATTGCAGATGCAGGATCTGTGGCCAGATGAGAAGGTTCTCCCTACCCCTGCTGATACAGGAAGGCTAGGTTGGTGAATCCTGTAGTTTGGTCTTTCGGTGGTAACATGAGGGCTTTACAGCATGTGCTTAAAGGCTTTGGTCTCTTTACTGAACTTAGATAAAAATGTTAACTGGCTGTTTTGAAACCACGGGCAGCAGACCTTAATTATAGCAACTCTGCAGACTCCTGCATGCGAGGCCATTTTTACTGACTCCTGTTTACGAAGTAAGCAGAGTGCTGGAGAGGTTTCCTCCCATCTATTTCAGGATCAATATGATTATTGAGGTATATAGGTGATAACAGGCTGAGTTTGAGATATTTCTGCTCCACTTTCTTACCACTTTGGTTCTAGTTCTCATTTTTGTTTTGTTTTATCCCTCTCTTCCCAGTGTTCAGCTGTAGTGTGTGGCTCATGGTGGCTGGTCTCATGTATGATGAGACCTTTCTCTTCCTTATTTGATAGGTAAAGCTTCTGAGCATCTGAGAAAATAATTGTTTGGAAGCTTTGCCTATCAAACAAGGAAGAGAAATTCCGACATTGCGTGTGGCCTTTTGTGCATAACTAGACCAGCATCTATTAAAGACACTGTTTGCTCTTCAGAGTGGGTAAAAGGTCTAGAAGGCTAGTGTCAGTATTCTTTTTCTGCCTTATGAACTTCCCCATCATAACTTCCACCTACACTGATCATTTGGAGAGTTGACGTTATAGCTTCTGGCCAGCCTGTCAATTTTTCTGTTACCTTTGCTGGACAAACACCATGTGCAGTAGCTGATGAGTGAGTGATTTTTCTGCTGTGGTGAGGGGAAGTGGCAAGAGAACCTCAAGATTATGGTTGATGTTGTGGGCTTTGGAATTATTTCTATTTTTTTTATTTTTGAATACTGGATAATGATGTCAAAGCATTCCAAATTTTAGCTCCCAGTTTGACTTAACTTTCTGGTACCCAAAGGGCGTGATTGAAATTTTTTTTTTTTTTTTTTTAAATTCTTATACTGAATTGTTCTGGAACTGCAAATTTAAAATATTGCAGGGGGGTTATTCCTGACTATTGCAAGAAACTGGGAATTGCATGAAATTGCACTTTATACTTCTGCTCTTTTCTCTGAATATTTTGCAGCTACTTTGGCAAGATCCTGCTGGAGTTTGAAAATGGTCTTCACTTTGAAAAGTGCTTCAAGTATCACCCTTAGTTGCTTGAGTGTTGTGTTGTGTATGGTCAGAGTTGGCCAACTTCTCAATGGAAAGCGTTTGAGTCTTATATGTAGATTCAGATTTGGTTGTGGTCATTATTTGGTCTTGGTGGTGTTTTTAATGGTTCAAGATGTACATTGATGAGATTCTGTAATACTGAATCCTGATTTTTAGTGAGACTCCAGTTCTGCTGTGTCAGCAGCGAGCACAGCCGCTTTGTGCTTGCAGCTTCTGGATTATGCAGCACTAATTCTTTCTGGTTTGTATAATGTTGCACCAATCTTCGTTGGAAAGTTAATTTATCTACATCTCCAGTTTTGCACATTGGAGGGTGACAAGAGGCTATTTGCACTGAAAACCAAGGCTCAGATGGCTACTTGAAACCTAAACAAAGCAGGGAGTGTAATGCTTGAGAGCAAGTTCACAGGTTTTTGTCCAGTGCATCACTTTTACACCATATTGGGTGGAATTATCTGTTGATAGAAAGCTTGTAGTTCAGTTGTGAAGACTGTGGCTGTGCCAAGAAGAGGCAGAAGAGAGAAGGGAGCGTCCTCTTTCTGGTTATGTAGCTGTGCAGTGCACTGCCGACCTTAAATTAATCTTCTGTGCTTTCCTTCAGTGTGTGTGAGAAAAGTGTTGGGTTTTTTTTCCCAGATCCTAATAAAAAGTGGCCTATTTAATAAGCATTCTGTAAATATCTTTATTTGCAAATATTCTTGATCTTAATTAAGCAATCCAGGTCTGTTACTTGTCGCTTGGTGCTCACTTTCAGGCTGGGGAAGGCTGTGAGAAGATGACTGCCTGCAGAATGTGACGGCTCCACGCATCCGTCTGTTTAAAACAAGCACTTCTGCAGCTGATCAAAGCGGGAGGATTATGCCGCTGCTGTGGAACTAAACTGGCGAGGGGGGGATAAATGGCAGCTCTGAAGCAGGCCTACCTACCTGAGCTGACGGGCTCTTTGTTGTCAACAGGATAATGTGAATACTTTGTTGAAGTTGTTTTTAACAGAGGTGTTGTTTGTTCTGTTGGAATATTCGCTCTTGCATTTCAAAGCTCAAGCAACTGGGTTACTTTTAATGGGAAGCTGTATAGCAAATAGTTCCATACTCAATGCAAAGTTGATCCTAACCTAGCTGTGAGGAATACAGAGCATCTGCTGTTGATGTGAGCTTTTGCAATGCTTTTCTTATGAAGAGGGATTTTGTTTTGCACACATGTATTAATGGTCTGTATGTAAAACCTTCATGGAGACTGATACGCCTGTGTCATTAATTTAATACCCCCAGTGTTTTGGTCTCAAAAATGGGAACTAGATATTCTCAAATGAAATCTAATCTAGAGCGAACTAGTCCAGT
>JANHGN010007581.1:22128-61409 GCA_024605025.1 Megaceryle maxima | reverse complement strand
AAGTGTATGAAACAAGCAACATGGCACAGATTACAGTTGCCTTTTGTGCTATAGGTAGGCAGTCAGGCTGTGTCTTTTCTCCTCATACATTTCTGCTTTATGATTTGCCAGATATTCTCACCTAAGCAGCATTTATTTAGGTAGCTTTACTCAAAGGCAGTCTTCTGGCTTTCTTCCTAAGCTTTTTATTCATTCAGTATGCACCTGCCTGTATAGTATTTGTTATCAGCCGATATCATCTTAATGTAAAAAGAAGTAGCTTTTAGAGCATGTTCTGCACTTAAGCATTTTCATTAGTGGGTTTGTTGGTTTTTTGTTTGTTTAGATGATGTTGGGTTTGGGTTTTTTTACAATTAACCTCTGGATGTAAATTTTAAAATTATTTGCATAAAACCAGATTTTCCTAGGTTGAACTGAAACTCATGCAAGTCTTGGAGTTTCTATGACCTGTTAATGATAAAATAAATGTTAAAAGTTTGTGCTATTCATTTTAGTGGAGTAGGAAGCCAATCTGCTAAAATGCTGGTTGTCCCTATCCAGAAAGAGCCAGCTGAAGTACTAAACCAGCTGCTGTTAGTGGCAGTTTGTGGGCAGTGAGGTTCTTATCTCTTCTCTTTCATCATTATTTTATTTCAAGTCAGACTACCAGTAAAAAGTTGAAGACTTCCCTGTTAAATCAAGAGTAGAAATACGTCAATGTGTCAACTACAATCTGTTTCCTGTTACTGCTCCTGTCAAACTGGTTACATTTACAAAGTACAAGTAGCATTTGTGATATCAGATCGTTTTTAAAGGCAGATTTTGTTTTAATAGCTTTCTCTTGTCATTTTATTTTTGTTATAGCTTTTTTCTTACTGCATAGCGAGGAATTTTAAGACTGAAATAGTTTGGTGTCTGATTCTTTGACAAGCTGATTTTGGGTCTGTCTCTTGCTTTTACAGACTACAGTATTTATTTTATTATTTTTTTTGGTACCTAATTTAGCGTCCAGTAACTGGAGACACTTGTATATTCTGTTAAACTTTAGTGCAAGCATTCAGACTTGGATTATGTACAACTTCTAAGGAGTAGAGGAGGAAGAGGAAGAAGCAGAAAACAGTGGTTTGGTTTCTGAGCAAGGAGTGAGTTCCTGTAGAAGGCACAGTGCTTGTCGAGGGATAAAAACGTGATGGCCTTGAGCTGTTTCACTTTTCATGTTCATTAAAGCTTGTAAAACCACGACTCTTTCGTATAGAGGGAAATAAGATAATGCAAGTAAGCTCAGAGTCTTTACTGCTCCCCAGTACATTTTTATATACGATGTTTTTGTTCTTAGAATTGTTCAAATGGGTTTGCCACACTATTTTAAAAGGTATCTCAACTTCCTTATCTCCTAAGCAAAAGTATCATATCCAGGAATATGGTCTGCCCTGCCTTTGAGGGTCAGTTAGCTAGTGTGGTGGATGGGCTGTTCTCTCTTTTTTTTGCAGAATGTTATTGAAATGTTGTTGAAAGTCTGGATATGGCTCTTTAGTATTGAAAAATACAGGCTTTGACATGTGTCTAATTAGGCAGTTGTCATTCTTAGTCCCTTGCCCGTGAGTGAAAGCTATTGAAAGGGTACATGTATGCTGGTGTAAATTCTCTTAGAAACCATGAACAGTGTAGAGCAAGGCTGTAGAAAATGGATTATGATTTTTGCCATGATTGAGAAGCATGAAGAGATTTGCTGGTGGGTTCTGAGTGACTTGGAGGTTGTTCTCTTTGATTTTTTTTATTTTTTCTGCTCTGTGGCACTTGATCAGTTAAGCCAGCAGTGTTTTCTGTTTTCCAGGAGTGTGCTCTCACAGGCTTTACTCTTTCTGTGTTTTTGGTTTGGTGTTTGTTCCCCCCCCCCGAAATTAATCCTTTCAGTGTAGCAATTACACTAATTTTGTTTTGTAATCGTCTCTTGCTAGTCATCAGAGTGACTGTTCCAGTTGTGAAGAGGACCTCTTAAATAATAGCCAGCTTGCACCTCATTCCATGATGCACTGCTGTGGCTGTTTTTGGTGTCAAAATTTACTTGTAATAAACTGCATTTTAAGCATCCCTAGCAGTTGGTGCTGGCAGAGAGCAAAGCCATGATAGTCTACTTATAAGAGATAGCAGGAGGAGTTCTGTCCTCCTGCACTTTGTGCTCTGTGTCTCCTGGTGCCAGTGGTGGAAGGCCTCCAGGTTTTGCATCTCCTGCTCTACCATGGATTCAATGGAATTTCAGACATTTCAATGTGTATTAGGATTTTTTTTTTTTTTTTTTTTTTTAATATTTAACCTGTTTAAAGTTCCACTTCACACATTTAAAGCATTTCCTTTGGGGGAGGGATGTTGCTCGTTTGATTTAGACTGCAGTTAACTTTAATCAGTAGCATGGCATTAAGAACTTCATCTGAGTACAGGCTTGAGGATTTAAAATCATTCTGGCTTCTCTCTGTGCTTGCCATTTGTGTATGAAAAGTGTTGGAGCTTTCCCTGGTGATGCTGGTACTTCATCTGAATATTTTGGAAATGATTTCTTACTATAAATTTTATTCTGTGGAAGAAACTTTAATTTAGATTTTTATTTTTATTTTTTTAATTATTTCCTCATACCTATTTGGAAATTCATGAAGTCTGATAGAGGTTCCAAGACCCTTAAGGACTTGCAAAGTTAAAGTGATTCATTAACTGTTCTAATTATGTGACTTCTAGGGCGTGCATGTGTGCTTCAGGGCAAATAGATGTAATGACAAATACATGATACCTGGCCTAAATGAAGGCTTCTCCTTAAATGCACCTGCAAAGCTGGCCTGACTGTTAAAAACATTTAGGGGGGAAAAAATAAAAAGGCACAAAATACAACAATTAGTCAGATGATGATACATGGCTGGTATACATGGTTGTCTATATTTGGCAGATGTTTATCTGAAAATCTGAAAAACTTGCTGCAAGATGTTTTCCTAGGGGTGAATGGAGGATTTGTGTTGATGTTCTGGGTGCTCCTTACTCTAAAAATCACCAGACACAATTTTTAGGCAACTTCCTCCCCCTACCCCTCCCCCAGCTACGAAGGCAAAAATCTTTTCTATGTGAAGGAAACAGATCTAAATTTTCCTGTGATTGATGTAGGCTGATATGGGCAGCTTTTGAAATGCAAACTGCAAGCAGCTTCTGACATCTGTATTGCAGGTAGCTTCTCCGAGGTGGACTTGTAGATAAAGCTGTTACGTAGACCTCCTGCATGATTTGATGTCAGAAAGCTGAGCTGTGTTAGTGTTATTAATGTAAGTAAGTTGATGCCATGATAAAAGGAGGTGTTAATTTGTAAAAGTGTGTGTGTGCTCAACCTGAGTCTTTCCATTTTAACTTCGATTTCCCTCCAGGCGGGGTAAAAGGTCATTAGCTGAAACCAAAAATAACAGAAGTTTAATTTCCTCACAGTAGAAAAGAAGCACTTAAATTAACAAAAGCCTTAATGTTGGAAGCAAGGAGACCAGCTTCTTAGGAGAAGTTGTATCTGATGGTGTCTCGATGGTAATCATACAAGAGAGAGTCTGCTTCTGGCTGTTTCCAAACAGCAGTGAAGTAAACTTCTGTTAGGCTTGGGCTTTCAGCACTTGGTGACAAAGCACAGGTGAAAGGAAGGCACTCGGACACTTCAGAGTTAAAATGGAGTTTTGGTTAATGTTATTAATTTGCTGTAGTATGAAGCATGTCTTTTGAAAATGCTTCTTGGAAGGCTTTCTTTTGAATCTGAGTGAGGAGTGAGAGGGTAAGTTGTTGCTATATCTGTAAGTTGAAAATAAACCCAAAATTGAACATAAAAATAACTTAGTTTATCTGGAAGTGATGGTTTAGAGTCTTGAATGGCACCTACAGGGACTAAGAGAACTCGTCCTGGTATTAGTATGAAATCTGTGGGAATTAGTATGAAATTAGAGCTTTATATGCACAAGATCTGAAGATAACACTACACCACCTCTACCCCTGCCATGCTACTGATTTTGTTGTGTGGGGTTTTTTGGTTGTTATTTTGTTTGTTTGTTTAATTTTTGCTCTGTGGTGTGGGTTTTTATTTGTGGTTTTTAGTTGTTGGTTTGTTTGGGGTTTTTTGTTTGGTTGTCGGGGGTTTCTCTTGTTTGGTTTTTGGTGTTGTGTGTTAGGGATTTTTTTGTTGTTGTTTTTTTGTTTTTGGTTTTTTTGGGGGGTGGGGTTATTGTGGGGTTTTTTGTTTTTTGTTTTTTTTTTTAATCTGTCCTCTTGCCACCCTGAGAATGTTCCCTAATGAACACAGAGGAGAAATGCTGCTGTTGGAGGCTGTAGGATTCTGGAGTGAGACGTGTGGTGTTATTGTTTGGTAACCACAGGACACTTGAACAGTACAGGGAGGTAGGTATGTGGAAGATAGCAAATGTTCTCAAGTTGTAGAAAAGAACTGTTTTCATTTCCTTTAGAGAAACAACCAGGCTTGTTAAGATGATTAATTAATGCAGTTTTCTGCCATTAATCTTTTGGAACACCAATATATGTAGCATGCATTAAAATCCATTAACATGCCATGACCCTGTGCTTAATTGTTAAACTCCACTCTTTGAACGGTACTGGAGTTGATGCATACAGATTATAGTGGGGTAAGAATGGCTCCCTCACAAATGAAAATATTTAATTTGATAAAACAGCTCTCTTCAGTTGTTGAATGACTTGAGTATGTCATTAACGCTATTGCAGGTCATTAAATAGGAGTGAGGAAGACACGCTACAGAAAGGGAGAAAATCAGTGCTGTAGCATCACCTTGGCCCTATGTCAGGTAGATTGTAACAGAACTCATTTAATACTTGTTTGTTTAAACTGTTTATCAGATGGTTCACTGGATTCAGAAAATAAAGATTAGAGGAAAATGAGCACAGTCAAGGTTTTGGATAAAGCACGGGTTTCATGTGATTGTGATTTGAGTACAACGGAAATAAGTGTCCAACTAGACTTGTTAACTTCTGGCCGTCTTTCAAAACCTAGTCAAAATGCTGGTGAGAGCTACATACAAAGAAATTGTACAGAAGCTTTTTTTTTTTACTGTTTTACAGTGGTAATGTGAGTACCTAGTTGAAGTATAAAAAAAAAAAGTGATAAAAAAAAATAGACAGTAGCTGAGTAAGATGGAAGGTTAAGATGAGCATCGCCTTCCATCAGCGTTTTAGTCACTTCAGTGATCTCTGGAATGATGGATAAAATCCCATACATCTATGTTTAGAGAAGTATGTGATTATCGTCATGTTCCCAATTGTATCAAAAGTGATTATTTACATCTTGTAAATTGATGTTTCTTGTTTAGATCTGCAGGGTGTTCTTGATGCTGTTCTTCAGCTGATTGTAGAAACTAATTGAGGGAGAATGATTTATGACTACATTTACTCATAATCTCACTGAATTTTCATTTGAGTCAGTCAAGAGGCTGGCCTCCTCTTATAAGAAATCCATGTGAACTCATAATTGATGTTAGAAAAACAACAACAAAAAAAACCACCCAAAAAACCCCAAAACAAAACAAATCAAAACAAAAACAAACAAACAAAAACCACAAAAAAAACCCAAAAACCCCACAAAAAAACCCCAACAATCCAAAAAAATTCTCAGACAACAAAACCAAACCTAACCAACAAACCAAACAAAAAACCCCACAAAACCCCAAACCTCATTGTTTTATCGTGTCTGGTTTAGACAGGGTATTAGTTGTAGATTAACTTTTGAAATCTTTTACTGAGGGAAGACTTTCTGTTTGTAAGCAGGCGCTATTTAGAGCGTGCAGTAGCGGTGAATTCTTGTTAGTGAAATGGCAAAGCTCTTGAGTTACTTCAACACTCAATAAACATTGCCTTGAAGTATGGCTGGTGCTGTACGTACTATTAACTACTTGGGTCATGTTGCTGGATGTCCATGAGGACAGAGATCTTCTTGTGCTGTGGCAGCAAGCCTGACGTGGTGGTGCAATACTTGTATTTGAATCTGTCTGATGTTCCCTTTGGATGTTTTTGGTCTCTAACTTTCAGAAAACTTTTTGGAAACTTCTTCAGACAGCTCCAGCTTCAATGGATATTTATTATTTGTCCAATGCAAGCCATCTGTTATCTGTTTTGGCAGCCTTTGATTAGTAGCATTCAAAGAAAAAAAAAAAAAAAAGCTTCCCTCAGTGCAGCAGTTTTTTGCTTTATCGTCTTCAAACAAGGTAATTTTGTGATGTTCATCCATTTACCGAAGTTTCTTATCTCTGCAATCCAGGCTGAGAATTCACTTGCAGACCTAGTATTTGGGGATTTGGAAAGGAGAGGTTTGGAGGTAGGATGTAGTGTTATCTAAATTATAGGTTACTTTTGCATTTCTTCCATTAATCTTTGTTTATACTATAAAACTACTTAAAACTATATCCATTTCAACTGACTGAATTCTGGAAATGAATTTTTGTGCTGTCACAAATGATGGCATTCTTCTGCCCCTTGAATTTGGTTGGAGTAGCTGGTACTTGTGATGGTGACATAGGCTCTAAGTAAATTTTGTTCTTTGGAGCTAAGCTGTGACTAGCTTTATAGTCACAGTTTCACGCTATGCTGGTATTTCTCAACTCCCACTGTGCAGGCACACAGTAAAGAATATTCTTAGGAGAGTAACTTCCTGGTGGGACCCCCCCCCCCCCCCAGATCATGATACTCAGTTGTAGTAGGGTACTTCTCAATACCTGCTGCAGTTGTTTTGTTAGGGTTGGGGTTTTTTTGTGGTGTGGTTTGTTTGTGTTTGGGGTTTTTTGTTTTTTTTTTTGGTGGTGGTGTGTGTTTGTTTGTTTGTTTTACCAGAATTTAGCTACCCAAAGCTGTGATGATAGCATGAAAGTCTCACACTGCTATTAATGCACAAGGGACTCTTACACTCGTAAATAGGTGCCATCAGTAGTGGAGGATGATATTGCTTATGCCAGGTCTTGGCTGCATTAAACTGCTTTAATCTTGTACTTACTCGTCACGAGATCCATCTCAGGTGTTTGCTTGGAACTTTTAGATTGTTGTAGACTGTAAATATGGCTAATTCCAGGGATCATTTTCCTCAAATAACTGGTTTCTATAACCCTTGGCTTTTATGTAAGCTGATTAAAAATTGAGTCTGTTGGAAAGCAAGCTGATCTCCCCAGTCTTCCATCTGCTATATAGTGGTGAGTGCGGACCAACAAACAGTGAGAAAGTGTTTTGTCTTGCAATAACAAGAAAGAAGTATTACCACTGAGAATCACAGAATTTCTGAGGCTGGACTAGACCTCCAAGATCATCAAGTCCAGCCTGTGACCCAACACCATGACATCAGCTAGACCATGCCACTAAGCACCACATCCAATCTTTCCTTAAACACCTCCAGGGGTAGTGACTCCACCACCTCCCTGGGCAGTCCATTCCAGTGTCTATTCACCCTTTCTGTGAGGAAGGGCTTCCTAGGATCCAACCTAAACCTCCCCTGGTGCAGCTTCAGGCCCTGCCCTCTCATCCTGTCACTAGTTGCCTGGGAGAACAGCCCGACCCCCACCTGACTACAACTTCCCTTCAGGTACTTGTAGAGAGTGATGAGGTCCCCCCTGAGTCTCCTCTTCTCCAGGCTGAACAACCCCAGCTCCCTCAGCCTCTCCTCATAAGACTTTCCCTCCAGTCCCTTCACCAGCCTCGTTGCTCTCCTCTGGAGCTGCTCCAGCACCTCACTTTCCTTCTTCAAGTGAGGGGCCCAGAACTGCCCACAGTACTCGAGGTGAGGCCTCACCAGTGCCGAGTACAGGGGCAGAATTACATCCCTAGAGCTGCTGGCCACACTATTCCTGATACAAGCCAAGTTGCCATTGGCCTTCCAGGCCACCTGGGCACACTGCTGACTCATGTTCAGCAGGTAATCAACCAGTACTCCCAGGTCCCTCTCTGCCAGGCTGCTCTCCAGCCACTCATCCCCCAGTCTGTAGCCCTGCAGGGGGTTACTGTGGCCAAAGTGTAGGACCCTGCACTTGGTCTTGTTAAGCCTCCTATTAGTGGCCTCAGCCCATTGACTCAGCCTGTCCAGGTCCCCCTGCAGCATCTGCCAACCCTCCAGCAGATTGACACTCGCCCCCAACTTAGTGTCATCTGCAAACTTACTAATGGTCCACTCGATCACCTCATCAGGCCATCAACAAAGATGTTGAATAGAACTGGGACCAGTACTGATCCCTGGAGGACACCACTGGTCACCGGACACCAACTGGATGTGGCACCATTCACCACCACTCTCTGTGCTTGGTTGTCCAGCCAGTTTTTAACCCAGCAAAGGGTGCACCTGTCCAAGCCATGGGCTGCCAGCTTTTCCAGGAGGATGCTGTGGGAGACTGTGTCAAAGGCTTCGCTGAAGTCTAGCTAGACCACATCCACAGCCCTCCCCTCATCTACCAGATGGGTCACCCAGTCACAGAATGAAATCAAATTCATAAGGGAGGACCTTCCTTTCCTAGACCCATGCTGGCTGGGCTTGAGCCCCTGGTTGTCTTGTACGTGGCAGTTGATGGCACTCGGGATGATCTGCTTTGTAACCTTGCCAGGCACTGAGGTCAGGCTGACAGGCCTATAGTTTTCCAGATCCTCCATCCAGCCCTTGTGACTGGGCATCACATTGGCCAATTGCCAGTCATCAGGGATCTCTCTGGTTAGCCAGAGCTGGTGATAAATGATGGAGAGCAGCTTAGCCAGCTCTTGTGCCAGCTCCCTAAGCACCCTAGGAAGAGGAATGCCATGTCTTTTAACTTAAGGTATTTTCAGATCATCATGAAACAACTGAGGTTTCTATTAGCGGCGTGGGCAGGTTTTGGCAAAAACCCTCCGAAGTGCTTGGGTGGTGCTAAGCTTCTGTTGTACATTTACAAACAACTTGAACTGCTTACTTGTATCGTAATTTGAATGGAAGGAGAAAAGTTGAGTAGATGGCAGCTTGAAAGGTTTTGTGAGAAGTTAAAAGAAATTATTTGGCTTCTGTAAAACTGTTACTTTAGGAATGCGTTGACTCTTTCCCAGTCTAGAAAAATGTGGGATTTTTCTCCACTCTGCACAGTTACAACTGAAGGGACTTTGTTCCTACTTTGAAAATGTCTTGTATTAGCAAGAGAGCATGGGACTCTGTAACTTCATGAAAGCTTGGTCCATGTGAGAATTTTCTGTGATAAGACAGTAAACCTGATAATTTTCTACTAGCAATTGGACAATCTTTCAGTGAAAGATCAGTAAATAAACAAACAAAAATAAATAAGAAACCCAGCCAACCAAAACAAAAACACAGACAACAACAACAAAAAAACCCCAAAACCCAAACCCCAAAACAAACCCAAAACCAAATAACCTGGCCTGAACAATACTTCAAATGGGTTGCCTGAAATTTTATTACCTACTCTTATTGCTAGGTTATTTCTTTTGGGTTTTTTTTATAAGTTGCAAGGGAAAAAGGAGAATAAATTGAAAAGCACTCTACACACTTCTTTCGTGCCTTAGTTGCAGCATTTAAATATAGAATGGAGGTTAAACTTGATTTGAGAAGTTGGTTTGTTTTTACATGTGGACCTCGTGCTGTTCTTTCTAAAAAAATGAGTGAAGATAATGAACTGAAAATTAAATGCAGCACTACTTTGGGGAGGGGTTTATTGCCTGCTTTCTGAATGGCGTGAGGCTCGTGATTGTGCTTTCTCTTCCTTTTTTCTTGAGCTTATGATCCAGTTACTGTAGAAGGGTGGAAGGCCTTAAGATTACTCCAGTCCTACATCTTTTGTGCAGAACGAGGTGGTTGAGAGCTAGTGGTTGGTTTGTTCGTTACTGATGCCTGCTTTCTCATGCAGGCCCAGCTATAACCTGTGGTAGTTCTGGAAGATGAATTTACTTTATTGCATTGTGGTGCTGGAGGCAGGTAATAGATATCTATGAGGAAACCCCCTTCCATGATTACTACTTTTTCTGTCTAACAGCTTATTTACTATTGAGTAACTGCATAAATATGAGGGTAAGATATGTTCTGAAAATGCCACTGGAGTATCCAATTCCTCTGTCCTTTTTTTGGTGGTTATTTACATATCCGGTAAGCTTTGAGCATCAGCAGACTAATCCTATTGGAGATTAATTGCCTCTGAAGTGCTAAATAGAGAATGAATTTGTTTCTGAGATGTTTGGACTATTCAGAGTTGCCAAACATATGCTCAAAGAGAAACATTTGTTTATAGGTCTCATGCAGGTATCCACAGTCTTGTCTAAGCCTGAGAGTTTGGGACTGTTTATTTAGTGTAGTCTCAAACAGAAGGAACTTTAAATCTAAATTTGATTCCTACACAGAAATAAGATGTCTTTAGAAGTTGGAATGCATTCTTAAGACAACTTTCATCTTATTTTAGATGAACATCTCAGGAGGTTACTCCTCTTTCTGTTTTGAAGCTTGTGCTGCTGCAACATCATAATTAAATGGGATGCATTTTCTAACTTTAACATGTATTATTTGATGGGTTGTTTTGAGACATCAGAAACTGGAATATCTTAATTTAGAATGGTAAGAGAAAACTAGATTGCTGCTCATTGAAAAATAGAAAGAATTGAATCAATATTTATTCAATTTTTCTAGATGGCAGGTTGTTTTGGGTCCATGTCTGTGAGTGATCAGCTGTATCTGTCTTCAAGTTAAGGAAAGCTGCTGACGTGATCTCCAGTAAATCCCTCTGATCATTTGAGACTTGATAGCTGCTGAAATAATGAGAACATATCCTCTTTGTTGTAACATTTGTAGGGATAGGATTTAAGCATATATCAAATATTGCACAAGATACTAAAATCTCATAAGTCTTTAAAGGAAACCTCTCAACTTGATCACTTGACCTGGATGAATGATGCAATGCAATTTGGAATGTATCTCTTTATCTATTGAAAAGGATTAGTTGAATATTGGTCTTTTATCTGAACACTTTTGATGCTTGAGGTATCTTCTTTGGTGATGAGAAGGGCACCTTCTTCCATAATGTCCTGAAAACCAAGAAACAATTGTGCCAAATACTGTTAAAGTACAAGAAGTGTCTTTGTTGTAGTTATTCTGCATGGAGATAAAATGGTTACTCTAGGGAGGACATACTGATGTTAACTGTGGAGTGAAAGAAAAGAGAGGAAAACCTGTGCAATGGTCTGAAAACCTACTAAGTCTTACCTCTTTTGCCATTTTTTTTGAGTTTCTTTGGTAATAGTTAGACATTGGGTACCTGAAAAGGAGTGAAAAACAATTTCTCAGCACTCCTTGATTCAGAGTTTGAATAAAGCTTGGAAATTTCTTAATGGAGGTTCAGCACTTCACATTTCTTAAGTGCCTAACAGGTAAGGAAGCAAAAGCTGTTTTGGAGCCTTGGTGTCTTACTTTAGTTTGCTAGCTTGGTCAACACTCCTGCTATCTAATAGCCTTAATCCATCTTGGAAACCTACCTGTCTCTTGGTTTTCAACTATGTGGTCTTGTCACAAACAATTATTTCTACTTGCTTGTGCCTTTGAATGTGCTTCTTTTCCTCAAGTCACCCTGAGTGTTTTGTTAGCTTAAACTACGGACTGGTTTGGCTGATGATACTTAATGGTGTGATATACTTGTGCTTCAGCTGTTGCTCTCTCAGCAGGACATCGATGGCCTTTCACGCAATGTCTGTCAGAAAATGTATCGTGTGTTTGATTATATAGCCATCATTATCCAGTTTCTATATAGTAGTAACTTATTACACTATTCTTTTTTAAGATACCTATTTCAGGAGTGAGCTGTTTCCTGAGCTGAGATTGTTTCACCATGTTTCTCAAGTTGGGATTTTGGTGTCTGAGACCAGTACAAGCTATTTTATCTCTAGGAGTGCCTTTATGACAAACTAATCTTAATGGGCTTCCAGGGATTTTCATTCTCATTCTCTCCCCTCTACCTACTGCTTTATCTTATTTGGGGAAGGTGCTAATGGGTTCAGAGGCTTTGAGGCAAGGGGTGAGAGAGATAGCACAGGAAGACACACATCCAGAAGCTGGGCAAAAATGGTCACGCTTCCTGGGGGGAAAAAAGCCATCTCATTTAGACTGTTGGACAGTTGTTCATTCAGTATCCGAATACCAGCTTATCATCAGATCTGAGTGCCTGCATGGTATGGTACACCTCACTAATTGCTGCATTGATTGGTTTCCAACAGCTAAGAGAGCTGAAGCAACTTGATTAGCAAGAAAATGGGTTGTTGAATTTGAGACTTACTGAAGCGTTAAGCATTGATATGTCAACAACTATAGCTGCCTGTGTTTCTCTAAGGAGATAACACATAATGTGCTTTATATCACTAGAGGTAGGGGCAATCACCCAGTTGGATTTGGCATTGTGAAAAGGATACTTCAATTGGAGAAATTTACACAACTGGCATTTTTTCAGAAAAATCCGGGCTTTTTATGTAACAGATGATTCTGTAACATATTTTTGCAAGCATTTATCTTTCAAGCCTAATACAAATAGCACTTTAAACAGTTTTTAACTTCATGAATTTGAGTTTGGATTATTCTGCAAAGTGATGTGTTGATTTTCCTGTAGTAGTTAAGAGGAGATCTCTGAACTAGAGAACAAAGGCATTTTGTGGGAGGCCTGTTAGTGTCCTTGGGAGTTTTATGTCTTCCCCATTTATTTCCTCTTCAGGGTTTTCTTTATTCTTGATTTTTCTTGTTTCAATTTTACAAATGCTCTCATAGAATAGAAATAGAAAGTAACTTTTTTTTTTTTTAAAGGGAATTCTTTCTTTAAAGAGCTGACACAGATGAGTGAGCATCACCCAGATTTGTCTCCTGCTTTCATGTACTTTCCTGATGGGTCACTGGAGCCTGACCTCACTTATTCTGGCCACTCGTGCTTTTAAAAAAAGCTAAACTGACGAATTTGAGGCAGTAGCACATTCTCCAGGGAGCTGGTATGACTTGAAGGATGAAATGAGATTTGGATACAAGGTTGTGGCTTTCTTTAAACACCCCATCTCAGCATAAAATAGTACTAGCAGTCAGGATTTAAGTACATTTCACTGAGGAGAAAAGTAGAGAGCAAAAACATTCTAGAGACTTTTTTAAAGCAGATTAGTCAGACATTATGTAAATGTTTTTCCATTTTTCCAGCACTGGGTGTTAATTCTGGCATTAACTCCTTTGTGTAGCAACCTCCCTAAACCAGACCTGTATTTGAGGCTAGTTGTCAATCTGCCTCAGATTATGGTGAGGAAACATTCCCACTTATTTATTCAAGGTACTGGTCTTGACTATTGTGTTTGAGCCAGGAGGTGCAACACAACATAATGCAACAAAAAGTGAGGTTCATTATGATGGAGATCTGTGATGAAAACTCTTATGTTTTTTTTTTAATTGTGGTTTTGTGAGTAGTACAGCACAATGTAAAATGATTAGTGCAACGATGCATTAAGAAAATGTACATGTCTTTTACCTAGTCTTGCAGAGGTTTCTGCACTATTGGTACGCAGTATTTCTGAACCAATGCTGTGAGACCAGATGCTGTCTCAAAGTTGTTGATGTGGAGCAGTCTCTCTCATCTTAGTGAAGGTTTTGTCCTTATTGCCTGAGGACATCTGACTGATGCTGAAAAACTTTATTATATAGAGCTTTATAATTGTTACCCCTACAATGTTGGTGCCCTTCTATACTCATGTCAGCTACACATGCACTGTTGGATTTTTCTTATGAGACTCAAGAGAGTGAGTTATCATGAATAATGTAATATTCCACTCAAGAATTGTTTGTTGGTCAGTATTTAACCACCATCTCTTCCTGATATTATTTTTATATTACTTTAGAGGATTTTCTTAAATAGTCATTGAATAGAAGTGAAAAAGAAGGTAATTTTCCTTTAACTTACGGTGATGTGCAAACTGAGCTACTTCAGAAAAATCTGTATGCTTATTCCTGAGAAGCAGCTAGTAAAATTCTAGGCTGAGTGAATAGAGAGCAGACATGACTGGTGTATTTATTGCAAAGTTGTTTCTCTGAACTGGTGTGGTCTTTAACTTCTGAGTATCTCTGGCCCTGTAATGTTGTTGTCTTGTCTCTGGTGCCAGCTTCAAAACTGTAACTGCCCAATTTGTCCACCTAAATGTCCCACCTAGTAATTTTGCTTCACTTAATTGATAGACCAGAGTAAAAGTTCTCTATATTTGACTCCTATTTACTTTAATTATAGTAAATTTTGTCAGAAATAAAATACCACTGTGCTTCATATGTTACGAAGCTCATCGCAGCAAGCTTCATGTTCTATGGTTCTAAGTTATTGTTCTCTGTATCAGCTGTGAAGTTGAATGAAGTCTTCTGAAGTCTGCACCCGTGTTAATGCTGGAACTGGGAACCAAGATGTCGCCTTGAAAACTGGCAGCACAATGTGGTTTTCACCTGCAAGACGTGACTGCACAGTATCTGTGAAAGCTGTGAGATTTGGTTATGAACTGTGATCTTTTTAAGCCCACATCTACATACTTTAAGCAGTGTTGTTCTTGAGGTTTGCCTTCTCTGTCATTTATCATCTTTGCGTTCTAAGCCCTCTGTGTTTATGACACAGGAATTACTTTAGCTCTTAAGGGAGTCCTTAACCATCAGGTCAGCAGTGTTGTAGAGTCACTGTGGACGTGGGCTTGATAACCTTTGTAAGGAGCAGGACTGTGCTCTTAATTTCAGCTCTTTAAGCTTTTTTTGCTCACAAGTACAACCAGTTTTGTTGTTCTACTTGTGCGTGTTGTGTGCTTCTAACAGTTGATTCAGTAATTCATGTCCTTTGCATTGTTGTTCTGGGGTATTTCTGTCTCATCAGTGTGCCAGGGCATCTTCAGAAGTGCTAGCAGAGCAGGCCAGGTAGGCACGGCTTCTCCAGAATACCATTACCCTGAGTTACTCTTTCATGTAGTAACTGGAGGGATAATATTCCCAACTTCTACCCGTGAAATACGAGCATGTAGCAGGTATAAGCATGCCTCTTATGATTTGCTAAACATGAAGAGCTCCAAGCAGCCTGTTTGCCTTGTAGCCCTCCACTTCAACACAGCTATTACTGCTACTGGTTTTGGCTCGTTCTGTAATTTTGTAATGCTGTTGTGGCTGGCTGGCTTACCTCCAGAACCAAAATGAAGGTAAATTACAGCATTCAGCAAAGGAATGGATCAGAAGGTAACAATGCTTGTGTTTATAATGCAGTTTGAAATTTATATTTGGTGTCGTGGTAATAGCGTGTCTTATTGTTCTAGCTTGTTTGTGCTTATCCTGTGATCTACGGGATCAATAATGCCAGTGTTTGGTACTGTGCTAGAAGGAGAGCAAGGCAGGAGGCTTTAAAAAGGGAAAGTAGTTAATCATTAACTATTGGAGTGGAGATGAATTGTGGCTCTAGTGGGAACTTTGGTTCTTTTGCACATCATTACAGTGGTCATGGGTGAAGTTCCTTGGGGAGACAGCAGGTTTATTTATTTATATGTTTTCACCTCCATGGAAAGCTAGGAATAGCTGTGTCCTTGAAGGACATTTTGACTCTCTATGTCTGCAGAAATGATTGCCCTAAAGCTTTTAGATCTTTGGTTTAGTAACAAGAAAATACAACTGCAGGAAAGAAATCCCTTAAGTTTGAGTTTAAATCTGTGAGGCTGGAGGGATGGAGAGAGGCAGACCAACTAAATGCATGCGCAAGGGACTTGGCTGTGTCGAGGCCCTGGCAGCCGCGCACAGCTTTCTTGCTTGTCCTTCAGATGTCCTTTGTGGATAGATGAGAGGGGCACGGCTTTTAGGTACGGATGGAAAAGCAATGTCTCACTTCTTGTTTTAAACTGTTTCCCCATGACTATTGAATCAAGTGTTGTTTAGCCTTGAGTCACTGAGCCTTATTCACTGTGGAATTCACAGAGGCAAATAGCTACGACATGCTGCTGCTATTTTTAATGTTATCTCATTGTCTGTGGGCTACATGAAGCTGTGTGGTATGAGGATTTGAAGGACATGGGTGCAGGGAGACCCTTTAGAGTGTGCAGCATCTCAGAACTTTGTGTTTCTTGCTTCAGCATAATGGCAGGTACAGTTCCCCTTGCAGATTGATGCCTGATGTCCAAGGCTGATGGGTAGGCCAAGAAGAGGTAACTTCAAGGATCTTTAAGTAAATTTGTCAACACTGAGATAATATCTTGAGGTAAAAAGACTGTTTATTGTCTATAAACCCCAACAATGGGGAAGAAAGGTAAGGTAATATCCAGAAATGACATTTGACTGTGACCTTTGGAAGCAGACCTTCACCAGACACTTCTTCATAAATATTCTTTGGTAAATTATAAGGCAGAGGGGCTCAGATATTCATTCAGCTCATGGTACCAAGCTCCTGAGGGTTTTAACAGTGTAGAAGAGTGTTCTCAAAATTTGCTAGTCTTTTTTACTTTGAAACCACCTTTGGGAGTATTATTATGGAAGTTTGATCATCCATGTTCCCAGAAACCCAAGATAGAGTGAGGCTGGAGATGGAATCTAATGCAGGTGTCTGACTTGTCCTGAGAAAGTATGAAGTTTTCCCATTTGCTTTAAGGCTTTCTTTTTAATTTAGATGAGCTCCTTTCTAGCTTCATCTACCTCTGCTCTGACTGACATAATTCAAGCCATAAATGCATATCCCCTCTTGTTTCTGGAGCTTCAGGCTTTGCTCTCTTCAGGATACATCAGATTTGCTGTGTATCATCAGAGCACGTGGGCAGTAAAACTTGACAGTTTGGTGGTTTTGGGAAGCATCTCTGAGACTGCTGGAGATCCTGGACAAATGCATCTTCATTCTACTTAGGTTTTCCAGGGTAGGGGGGGAGAATGCTCTGAGAAACATGGCATGTATCCACGGTGCTGTTGAAGCATCAAAATAATTTATCTTTGGTACTTTCTTCCTGAAACATCCAAATGATCATCTTCTTGGGAGCTGCTTCTTTTCATACACCATGCACTTTACACAAGGAGCCATGGTTTAAACTGTTGCATCAGCTCTCATTTTGACCTGGAAAGTCAAGTTCTCAAAAAAAAAAAAAAAGTTATATGTAACTGTAAATACATCCATGGCCAGGAGATCCCATCAGTGTTGATACAGCTGTCACTGAAACCTTCTGTCAAAGCTGATATGAAATCGATACCTCTAAGATGCCTTCAACTCAGATGCAAACAAAACTTATTTCTGGATCTCAGGCTTTTGAATTGGTTCCAGAATACCAGAAGGGGCTGAGAATGGGGAATTCCCAACTGAGTGAGTAAGTTTCACTGGAAAAAGAAACAGAAGAAATACCTTAAGAAACCAGTCTGCTATATGCTAGCAAGCATGATTATTAACTATTTCAGAATGATTGTGTTTTCCATCATTTGGGGTAGGGAGGGAAGTCACAATGTGAGACACCTCATGGAAGCCAGCTTCAGGAATAGGGAAATTCCTTTTGAAGAACTCTTCTCTGGGAAAGCAATGGAAGAATATATACTTGTGTTTGGCAATGTTCCTAGAAAATGCAGGCTTTGGTGAAGACATACCAGGGATGGCCTTAGCAGTGGTTGTAAATGTCCTGTGAAGATTTAACCCATTGCATCCTTTGGAAGAAAGCGTGTGTGTGTCTCCATGTACGTACTGGTGAGTCTGTATGTGCATACACAACTGTGTAGATAAGCCCTCTGATGCTGTCAGAGGGCAGAAATGTAACCGCATTTCTGAGGACAAACCCGAAGAACAGAAAAAAACTTGGCTTTATCAGGAAGCTGTTCTCTTTCTTTCAGTAAGGCTGCAAATGCAAGATACCTGGCATGAGAACTCAAGGGCCAGGAGAGGCCTTAGATTTGCATTCCGTCACTCTTCGTGGGTATGGTTGCTGGTAATGGGCTGAAATTTGATAAGCAGCTGGAGTAGGAGGTGTTTTTCTTGAACCTTTCTTCCGGCTTCAGTGGTAGGGAGACAGACAGCATTTGATGACTCCTTAGGCCACAAAGGTTCCTTCTGTTACTGGTTGTAGAAAGGAATGACTATATGTAGCTGCTCCCAACAACAGAAACAACTAATGCTGTAAAGTGAAGTGACTTTAACTCGGTCTTCAGATGTTGTAAAACTTTGCAGCTAATAATCTGAGAGAAGAGGGGAATGACTTCTGTTATGTACTGGAATTTGAACCCTATGTAAGTGGAGGGGAAAGGACATCCAAGAAATACAGAGACCCATTCAAGATACTGAAGATAATTTTGTGAAGGGGGTTGGGCAGAGGTATGGGTAGCTAATTGCGTTGTCCTTTGCAGTCACAAATGACAAATGGCTCTCGGAGGGGCTGTCTTTTCACCTGAATGCTCACAGGGAAGTGATCTGTTGGGACAACAATCTTGTTCAAGTTGATACTGAGGCTAAAATCTTTTTACCCTTAAAATGTGTGCTATGGGTTTGGATTTCCTCTTTTGCAGTAAAGAATCCAGTTAATGCCTTGGCTTTCTCGCTTTACTTTTGGTTTTGCAAGTGAAACGTGAAAGCTTTCACTATACTCCTCTTGTTAACCATCCTTGAGGAGGAGGAGGTAGGAAATCTTTTAATGACAGCTGGATTCCAGGCACAGGTAGATTGTGAGGATGACGTTTGTGTGGGTTGAAGTTGCAGGGTTGGGTTTTTTTGTTGTTTTTTCTTTTATATCTGTCTTTTGTTATAGATCTGCTCTCATCTCCTTGGAAACTGAGGAATTGAAACAGCAGTCACAGAAGAAAGAGAGAAGCAGGTTTTAGGAAAAGGAAAAACTCACTAGGGCTGAGAGACTTACCTGACTGTATAGCTAGGATACACTTGAAGAGCAATAAACTATTTACACTAATCATGCATTAAATACAGCACTTGCTGCTGTGGTTTTTTCACCTCTAAGGTCATAATGGTAAAAGTATTTACCTTGAGCTTTACAGCTGGCTGATTGCAGAGTTCTGCACTGCAATCTCCCACCCAACCAAGAGCCTTCCTCTGTCTGCTGTGTCCTTGAGTTCTCCTTGCTGTCTGAATACACCAGCAGCGGTCTGCCAAACGATCTTGACTTAGTGCACCTGAGACATGAAAAAAACATGTTTGGTGGAGACATTTAATGTTATGTTGGTTATTTGAATACATACTTTCTTAACTCTTGAGTTTTCTTAACTCTGAGTCTTATTACGTGCCAAATGAAGCTATTTCAGAATAGACAAGAACTCCACTTGGAAGTGTAGTGGTAGACTTGGGAGGATGCTACAGCTTTGTAATGCATAAGTGCTTGGTATTGATGTGCTGAACGTTCAAGGTGTGTGTGTATGGGGAGTCTGTGAATAATTAACAATCTGTGTGTTTCATTTCCTTTTGATTGACTAAACATGAGGATCCAGAGTGGGTTTAGTGTTCTGTCTCTTTGCTTTATAGTGTCATCGCTTTGATTATTAATCTAAGCCTGAATTTTATGCAAGTTGTCTCTCACATACCCATGAAAGAACAAAATGTTGCTATAATAGCTACCCGACTGTGGAAATTAAGATGAAGAAATGATACCAACTTGCATATTATTTAACAGTTTTGGCTGATGCTTTATCAAGGACTGCATGCTCAAGTGATTTAACAAGACCCCTAGAAACTGACAGTACGTGAAGATGGATACCAAATAAGTGCCTCCTGATTTATCTACAGCTGGCCTTTTTTCCCACTGATGGTGTTTTGTATTGAATTGCTACATGTTTCATCTTGGGCATTGTGTTGGCTGTAGGGTTGTAGTGAAGTGTGGAAAGGCACAGTTGTGGATGGATGGTCCTGAGCTCCGCTTAGGAGCTGGGCCTTGATGCGCACGCAGTCCTTTACTTCAGATCTGAACCAGACACCTCTGGTGGAAGGGTTGGAAAAGTGAAATTGTGGGAAAACAAGGCTGCTAGGAAAAGATGGGGGTTTTTTTCAGATCAGCAGTGTGTAATTCTGGTGTTGCTGCTCTTCCCCACCTGCATGTCCTGCTTCAAAAGGCTTATAGCAAAGCTGGAAAAGGTGCAAAGTAAGGTGGTAAAGGTGAATGAATGTGTAGAATGGCTTCTGTGTGACTGTGTTCGTTAGCACTATTCATCCCTGAATAAGAGAGCTGATGGAGGTCTCTGTGATGAAAAAGTTATGAAAGGTTCACTCTTTCTTCTGAAACAAGAACTAGGGGACATTGAACTGAAGTAGCAGATGGCAGATGAAAAGCAAAAGGAGGAGTAACTAACCTCTTGTCATAGGTGTAGAGGATGCTGGGAGTTTGAGAGCTCAAAAAGGGATTCAACAAATTGACAGTTACAGAATAGTAGGAGTTGGAAGGGACCTCTGGAGATCATCTTGTTCAAACCCCCCCTGTTAAAGCAGGGTCACCCAGAGCACATCTAGGTGGGTTTTCAAAGTCTCCAGAGGAGACTCCACAACTTCTCTGGGAAGCCTGGTCTAGGGCTCTGTCACCTTCAGTTCCATAGGAGATGAATGTATTTAAGCTCCAAACACTTAAGTCAGGAAGTCCCTTAACCACAAATAGCTACTTCAGGAGAGGTTATTTAGAGGAAGCTTCATTTACGCTATTGTCTTGTCTTTGCATTCTTTTCTGGATAACCACTTTTGGATGGTGTTGAGGGAACTGAGGTGGTTTAGTCTGGGGGAAAAGAGGCTTAAGGGAGACCACCTCACTCTCCACAACTCTCTGAAAGGAGGTTGGAGCCAGGTGGGGGTTGGTCTCTTCTCCAAAGTATCAAGTGATAGGACAAGAGAGGATGGCCACAAGTTGCACCAGAGGAGGTGTAAGGTTGGATATTGGGAAGAATTTCTTCCCCGTGAGGGTTGTCAAGCCCTGGCCCAGGCTGCTGAGGGCAGTGGTGGAGTCCCTATCCCTGGAGGGGCTTCAAAGGTGTGTGTAGATGTGGTGCTGAGGGAGATGGTTTAGTGGTGCCCTGGCAGTGCTCTTAAACATCTTTTCCAACCTATATGATTCTATCAGCTGCTGGGCTAACTCACTCTTTTGCCTAACGTAGTATGGCAGCTCTTGTCATACAGCTGGCAAAATGGACATAACTTTTATGAACAAAAGTGCTTCATTGATGTCCTTTTCTTAGGATATTGTAATAGATCTTTAAACATACTCTGGGTATTTCAGCTGGACACATCAACACAATTGCCTTGTTGCAGTGGTAGAGCAGGATTTGGTTACCCTTTGAGTTTCTCTCTGAAGCCAGCATTTTCCTGGCTTTCTCAAACCAAAGCACAACAGTTGTAAGAAATTTTTATGAATTATTACAAAATGACTTGTAGCAATCTTTTGCAAGCATTTAGTCCCATGTTTTGGTTACTTCACTAGCGTGCCTATCGTCGTAGGAGAGCAGGTATGAGCTGTAAAAATTGCTTGTTGCTACCGTGTCCTGGCAATGCAAACCTCTGAAGATGTCACTTTTTGCCCATTTTAATTTATATGCAGTCCTCCTTTCACATCTCAAAAAGGACTTTAACTGCATCTGTTTGTTCAAAATGACAACAAAAGAAATACTGTGTATTCAGATCTCTTTTAGAGTTACTGGAAACTATTAATGAAAAGGGTGGGACTGTTACACCTCCTCTGCTTGCTTTAATTTAAAGAGGAGTATGGTGGGGCACGTGTCAGTCCCTGCTTCTGTGAATGGTGCATTAATTTTACCCTTCTTTTTGGCAAGCAGCCAAGTACCATAAAGGCATAGGATCTGTCTGCAGGCACAGCAAGGCTTACTCGGGGATGGTTTGTGGTCTGAATTTAGCATGCTTTCTGCAATCACAAGGTTTGTTTTGCTTCTAGTTTGTATTGGGTTTTGGTGGGTTTTTGTTTGTTTGGTGGTTTGTTTTTGTTGGTTGTATTTTTGTTTTGTTTTTGTGGGTTTTTTTTTTTTCTTCCAGCCCAAGCTGAAATTTCATTGTTAAAATTTTATTTTAACAAGTCATCTTTGTACTGGCAGCTAACACATGCAAACAGGATGCTCCTGTGCTAACAATCTGTTTGTTTCACCTCTGAAGATGTACTTCAAACTCCAGTTGTGAATTACTGGGTGAAAATGCCTGCGGGGATGTGCTGGGGACGTGATACTGGGACAAGGATGATGGTCAGCTGTGAGAAGCAGGTGAAGAGTTCCTGTGTAGTGCCTTGCTGCCTTGGGTTTGGGTTGATGTAGACTCTGTCTGGTGAAAAGGAGGACACTGTAATGAACCCTTATCCATGCTTCTCAACAACTATTTCTTAAGAGGACTGTATGTTTTCGTGTCATCTGTGCTGAAAGGAATACATCCAAGTGTTTTGTTGTTTCCCGATCTTGTAAATATGGTTCAGAAATCAAACGAACATATTTCCTCAAATAAATCCCAGTATTTTAGGAGCTACTTGATAAGTACAATTGGAAGTTCTTCGGAGAACAGTGAATTATTTTATAGCAACATCTGGTAAGTGAGTCCATCACTTGAAGTAGTACAGTTGTCCCAGCTGGTTCTTCAGCTCCTTTCCATTCCCAGAGCAGGTCTTGCTAACCAGCCATTCTGTCTGTCATCTTCGTGAGACATTTAACAGAGAAGGGCTGCTAATAGCCTTTGTCTGATCTGATTCTGTATATCTGATAATACAAAAGCTCTCTTAATGTGTTGGGCAAAATGTAGGTGAGGTGACATGCCAGGCTTTAAATATTCAAAATATGCCCAAGTTCAACCTTAACAGCTGTTACAGCTCTTTATTTTAATGATGTAAGCCTGGGTGCTTCTGGCTTGTCTAATCAGCTACTTGATAGAGAACTGACTGCAGTCAGGGTAGCAGTGTCTGGCTTTGGGGAATGTCTTTCTTGAAGCTGCTGACTTGTATGAATGAGGTGGTTATAATTCAGTGACACTTGCACAGGGAGATGAATGTGTGCCCATGTCTCCTGCCTGGCCCTTTGCAGCTGCTTGTCAGGTGGGAGAGCTGCACTGGGTGAGGATGGGCTCCAGGGCTGCTGTGCACCTGTGTGTCCATTGGGATGTTGTCTTAACTGCTTAAAAGCTCATTAAAGTTGCATCTCCTGTTCTTAGTTCTTTCCTTACCCCCCTCTGGCTAGCTGTCCTGGCTTTTGTGAACAAACCAGTATTGATCATACCAATTAGCTAAGCCCAGAGGAGATTTTGAAATGTTAATGTATATATTTTTTTTTCTTTGCTATTGAGTAGCTCTTTGCTGCTGATAATGATTTGCGCTTCCTTGCTTTGATGCATTTGTTGTTCTCTCCTTTAACGGTTCTCAGTAGACTCTTACTACTTAACATAGTAGACCTCAATGTTTGTTTAGCTTTCAGTTTCTAACTCAGTATTAAACAGCTGATATTTCCAGCTGCTGTTCAAGTTCTGCTTGCCTTTTTTCCCCCTGAATTGCATGCACCTGCATAAAAGATGAATTAAATGTCACTTGCTATGCTTCTAAAAATTGAATGATCCAAATAAAGCCTTGGTATACTCAGAAATAAGTCAAAGTCCAAGCTGCTACAGGTTTTGAAAGGAGACAGGTTGTTTGAGCAGTTTCCCGGTTATAACTTCTGGTTATAACAAATCCAATAAAAGAGAAAAATGTGTGAAGAGTTGGTTAAGAGGCAGTGGGAAACTATGGTCTGAACGTTAAAGCTGTGACTGTTAGGTATGTCTTACCAAAACCAATGCATGCTACAACACGTAGCTTACCTCATCTTGAAAAATATGTCTTTTTTCCCCACAGAAGAAACACTTAATGTCCTTTTCTGACTGATTTCCCTTTTCTTGACCAAAGTTAAGAAGTAACCTTGGTTCTGAAGAACTGGAAACTCAACAGAAAGTTGTGGCTTGACAACTGAGAATCTCAACGGATGCAGTGGTTTTGTAGTGTTGACTCAACGTGGCAGTTCTAATGGAAATAAACACATTTCACCCTGTGCATCCTGCTTGCCTTGGAAAAGAGGATAGAAGAAATCAAAGCTTTTGTGTTTTAGTCTGGAGGATGCAATTGTACAGCACCTAAAGTATTCAAACAGCTTCCTCTCCTAAGTATCACAAGCAAGTACATCATCTCTTAGGCTAATCTGATTTTTTTTTCCTCTGACATTATAAAGTATCAAAGCTCTTGTCCATTTCTGGTGTTGGCAGAAGTCCCCACATGCTGCGTATTTAAGCATGTAGAGACATCTCGCACCAATACACTTCTTAGATTGTTGTGTTTTTTGGTTTTTTTTAGTAAAAGACCAAACCAGATTGGTATAGGTGTGAACTGGGAATATAGCATTATGGTGCTGTGTTAGTTTGCTGAGCTATTTACATGTGTTTGTATTGTGAGTTTGTGGATATCTAGGGTTTAATCCTTTCTACCTTGATGACTAGGCCCTGTTTTACATATTTTTATAGCAAAATATAAAATGAGGTGTTTCTGCTCTCAGTGTAGAACCAATTCTGGAATAACCTCTGTACCTAGTTACTTGGTGCTCCTTTTTTTTGGGTTGCATCATTCAGTATGAGGGCTGTTATTTTATCTAGTGAACTTTTATCACTTAGGTCATGGCTTAGGTAGGTGGCTTGTCTAACAAATTTTCAAGGCACCCCCAGCCTTGTACTCTTTGCTTTATCCAAACGCATGAGTACATCATACAGTGCAGCTGACAGGTTGACTAGGAAAAGACCCTGCCTGTGTTGCTCCATGGTTCATTCCAGAGGCACATTGGATTCTAGAGGAAAGGTCTCTCCATGCATGCACACACCTCCTTGCTCCCTTCTTGGTATTAGGCAGATTTCTTGCTTGCCAGTCCTATTTCAGAGGTTAAAAGAGCAGTGATGCTTAGGAAAACTATCACAGGTTTGAGTCAACGTGTTAAAGGCCAAACCAACTGCAGGGGAGGAGGTGGTGGTGACACTTACCTTCTTAGGAGGTCCTAGCCCTTACCTGACTCCTTGGATCTAAGTAAGTTTGTTTTTGTTTTGTTAGGGTTTTTTGTTTGTTTGGTTGTTTTTTTGGTTTTTTCCCCCTCTCTTTTTTTATTTGCCCCTCTCTCCAAGTGAATTCTATTTCTTTCTTCTACTTTGACTCCTAACCTGGGCCATCCTACTGTTCAAACACATCCATAAATACCAAATTCAGTGTTTGTTTATAGGGTGCAGTCTTTGATGTGAAATGCTTCCTGTGTTGCCACAACTTTAGGACTATAAAAGTACTCTGAAAGCATCAGAAGCATCCTCCATAATATATTTAATTAAACCCATAGTTTCAGTATGCCTCGTACATTGTTCCAACTTGTGACATTGTGATAATAAGATGACAGCTTTAAAACATAGTGCTTTGGCTAAGCCTTCTCCTTCCCATTTTCCTTTTGTTTCTAGGGACTCTTGATGTTACAGCCTTCATATGGCACACGAATTCTTGGCAGAGCTTCCTCTGCATACAGTCCAGACCTTTACTGCTGCTCTTCTCACACATCAAAATGTTGGGGGTTTTACACAGAATCACACAGAATGGTTTGGGTTGGAAGGGACCTTTCAAGGTCATCTAGTCTTACCCCCATATTACATTCAGTTTCTGTAGCCTTGCTGTCCCTTGTTAACCACAAGGGATAAATAGTTCTTGTTTTACAAATTCCCAAGACTTCTAACATAATTCTTGCATTAATACTGCTTGGTTGTCTATCTTTTCTCCTTCATTGGTCTCTGGAGATATCTTTCTCATCATGAGTAAGGCCCTCAATTCTTCTTTCTTCCCTTCTACCTCACCTTCATGCAAACAGAATATGATTTTTTTTTTTTCCTCCCCTAAGAAGTAAGGACCTCCTTATTGGTTGGAGATGCAAAAATTAACTCCAGAAGAACCTCAGTTTTGGTGGTAGAAATATGGAGCATTTCTCTGCTGTAGAGTGCAGATGAAGGTCAGAAGGTGGTTATAAAATTAAAGTTGCCTGTTTTCTGCGTTAACTAATTTGTCAGTCTGCTCTTCAGTTGTGGTATCACAGGCACCAGATAAGTTGGGTGCCCTTTCTTCTATTCCTGAGGCCTCCAGTCCTCAGGATTGGTGCTTTGCTGGCCCCATGCAGCAGGTGTGTGCAGTCTGGAAGTATCTCTAGTAGAACAGTTCATCATGGGGTGGTAACGAATATATTACAGAATGTTCAACATAAGGATTACTTTGGAATTGATAACTGTTAAACAACTTGCAGAAGACAAGACTAATTGGGTTTGGGACCAATAAGCTTAGAACTGATTACAGCTTTTCTCAGATCTGTTTCAATTCTCTCCTGTGTGCCACAGGTTTGTCATCAAACACATTGCTACTCAAGCTTTGTGCAGAAATCAAAGTGAGATCTGAGAATAGAGTTTCTCCCTTTGCTGGTTTACACTATGACTTTGTAGCTTGTAAAAAGCTTTATTGTCCTCCATGGTAGTTGAGAGGCACCCGATGTGGGTGACTTGCTGATGAAATGAGCCTATGCCTGTGAGGAGGCAGCTTTGCCTGCTTCTAAACTGTGGATTCACCTGCTGCTTTCTATCTTAGATGGAAGTTAAGGGATTATTTTTTGAGATGCCTTGCACTGTTGGGTAGCACCAGGCTAAGGCAGAGACATGCTTCTCATTCCTCTTGGGACTTGAGCTAGAATTTCAATTAATAAAACAGATTGCTCCTAATCAAACCAGTTTTGAAACGGCAAAATGACTGGAAAAGAAGGTTTCAGATGGAGATGGATGTGATGGGCAGAGCTGGGTCAGAACTCTTCTCTGCAGCATTGGGTTTATACATGTCCAGGGATTTGCTCTCTACTGTCTGGTGCAGCCCTGGGCACAGACAGGGCTATAATTTTAGGCTCTGAGATGGACTTAGCCAAGATTGCCATAGGTACCTTTTTAAGTCTGACTACTATAAACATAGGCTTAAGGATAATAATGTATTAAGGATAATAATGTATTTCAAGATCATTCATTTAGATAATTACTTTAAAATATATGAGGGGTTTTATTTCCGTAAAGCAAAGCAATTAGATTATGACTTTCTGCACAATCTTACAAATAGGCTGGTGAAGCTGGTCCAGTTCCATGCACAGTTACCTCAATCCCACATGTGGTGTTTCAGTGCCACAGTGAAGCTTTTCTGTTGTGATCAGTAAGTGGTGAGAATTCAGCCTTGCCCCGAGCGTGCCGAAGTGCTCTGCCAATGTTGCCCGTGGGTAAAGTGCCTTAACGCTCACCCTTACAAGAAACCACCCTTCCATACAAAGGGATTTTATTTCTTTCAAGTCCGGCCCTGTAGACAAACATTCTTAATCATTAGACTGATTAGGACTTAAAAGCTTCAGCTTAGATTTCTGAGCTATAAGTTTTGATCCTAAATGAACCAATTTTTTCTTCCCCTGTGGTACTCCCATATTTGGATAAGACACTTTGAAGTGAAGCAAATGCAATTTAACTTTGAAAACAATAAGGATATACAGTTTGTGACTACAGTGCTACTCCAAATCCTTTTTTAATCAACAGTGAAATTTTTAAAGTTGGCTTGCTCCTTTTCTTTCTGCAGGTACTAAAGTATGTGGAGAAGCTACCACAGAAGGGAGATTAGGGAGAAAGAGAAGTATATAACTTTCCTTTCTGCTTTATTATCCTTGAGACCTCTCAAATGATTCCTTTTTCCTTATTTTTTTTTCTTCTGTGTCATGACATTGAGAGAAGTCACAGAGGATGAGGTATATCCTTTTTTCTTTTTTTAAGCCTCAACATAAAGACAAATTTCTTCTCAGCAGACTGAAATTAGAGTATGAAGTCTGTATCCACAGACCATTGCATCTATTTGGTTTCTTTGACGTGACTAAAAAGCCAGTAAGTAAACTGTCCACATCCAGGAATGTCTGTTGGTTTTGTTTGTTGGGGTTTTCTTTAATTTCATTTTGAGATTTTGCATGTGATTACATTTTCCATGAGGAAACATGCTCCTTGCAGCTTCATAGAGTAATGTAGGTGAAGAGTCCTCCAAGGCCATGCTCAAAGCAGGTGCAACTAGATCAGACAGACAAGGGCTTCATCTAATAGAGTTTTGATTATCTTCAAGGGTGGAGATGCTACCACCTCATCCAGAATGTTTCCAGGGATGGGGCATCTACTACCTCTCTGGGCAACCTAGGCTAGTGTTTCACCATCCTCATTGTAATAAAATGTCTTCCTTCTCTTCTAAATCTCCCCTCTTTTAGTTTAAAGCCATCACCTCTTGTCCTGTCACAACAGGCCCTGCTAAAAAGTCTGTCCTGTCTTTCTGACAGGCCCCCTTTAAGTACTGAAAAGCTGCAATGAGGTCTCCCTGGAGCCCTCTCTTCTCCAGGCTGAACAACCCCAACTCCCTCGGCCTGGCCTCACAGCAGAGGGGTTCCAGATGAGGCGCGTGTATTTATTTGGTAGGGAACTAGATAGCCTCTGCAGTGAGTCCCAGTGCTAGTGTGGGGGTCACTGTTCATGTGAGCTTTGTAAATCCCACTGGCAAGTGGGGTGGACCGGGGCAAAGACTGGGGGTGTGGAGGTGGGAAAGTCTGACTGGTGGTTTTACCAGTTTCTTCTTAATGAGTTTCTTTTTAATGGCTACATTTTCACAAATAACCAGTTCAGACATCTGCCCATCTAGAGTTCCTTGCAAGTTTTGTTGTTAATTGTATTTGCTTGAAGGATATAATACAAGTTTATTTGCAAACAAAGTGTGGGAGTTATAGTATTTGCCCATGGTGTGTTTTACAGCTCAGAGCACTGTATTCTTTTTTCTCTCTTTTTGGTGGTGGTGGTTTTTTTTGAGCACCTGACCTTAAGTAATACCGCTTTAAGAAAACAAAAACAAAACCCCAAGGCAAATCTTGTTGAATTTCATAAATGAATCAACTGGCTGCCAGTTTTTCATCATTTTTATGTTGAGGTATAACACTGCCATGGAAAAGACCTGCCTTAGCATAGATTCTTTCCTAAATGAGCATTTCTGTCCATTTTATGCCATTGCTTAGTATTCAAGAAACTGGTGTTGCTTCCTGGGGGGTCCTGGTTTTGCAGCATGCTTTGTTCTTCTTGCAAAAGCATAATTGGTTAATCTTACCATTGCACTCTAATATTCTAATGTCCTGGTATTTTTACTGTCTAATGTGTTTAGTAGTGTCAGCCTAGCTTTGAACCTATTAAAAGATTGTGTTGCTTTATTTAACCTTTTTTCCCCTCGCTATGATACGCTCAGTATCCACAATACTTCCTCATAGTCCTAATACATCTCTTCTATTCCCTTCTTTTGAGGATTGGTCTAAACTGTTCTCAGAGTTTATAGGGTTGGGGTTTTTTTAAATAAAATAAATGACTATATGTCTGTATGTATATCTGTCTTTAGGAATTTATTCTAAGTGGTCTCGTACTCCTTGTCTATTTTCTTGATTGGGATGCTGAAAGGATTTTGAATGGTATTGAAAAGATTATTTGGATTATTTCAAAAGAAAACCTATTTAACTGAAGAAATGCCTGTTTCCTACGGGACTCTCACTCTTGCATCTGTAATTTAAGAATATGGATGTAAAAGATGGAGATGACTGGCTTAAGTACTTACCTTGAAATGTGAATAACAAGAGTGTTTTAAGTTTTTTGGTTTCTTTTCCCCTGAGTTGTCTGGCTGAAAAAAAATCCTCACATAGTTACTGTAGATAAACTAGGCCTTTTAGTCATATCTATAGATTTGGTTAACCAATTTGGACGGCTGAGCTAAATTGCAGTATCGTCTTGTCTGCTTCCTTCCCAGGTTTGAGAATGCACTGGATAAATGCTCCTGATAACAGAGGAGCCTGTCGCTTCCATTTTTGAGGTGGTCTGGTGCCCTGTAATGTGCAGCAGAACATGATGAGGATGTCACGTGGGATTTTCACCTTTCCAGCCCTTTCCTGATCCCCGTTTTCCTTTTCTCCTCTGTCTGTGCAGTGTTCCCAGCTCCACGTTGGAAGCTAATGGCTTCTCATTCAGCTTTCTGCAGGCAGCTTGGAATGTGAAATTCAAAGAGGTCTCTAGAGTTAGTACTGAATGTTGTTTCTTTTCTCATCCCTGTAGGTTTATATTTCTGCCACTAAGTATTTTACAGAATAAACAAATAGTACTGGCCTCAGCTGACATCTCTGGTTTTGTAAAGCTTTGTAGGATTCACTCTTTGAAGAAAGAACAATTCTGCAATTAGTAGGATTTTGCTCAGTGTTAGAGGTTGAAAATCACGCTGGCAAGGAAACTGGGTCTGTTCCAGAACATGCTTTTAAATACCCATATTCTGATCCCATTTCCAAAGGCAATACTAAAGAAAGCCCAACCCCTTTACTTGGCTGCTGGGAAGAAAGCGTGTGCTGGAAGGCATCCATCTTATCAGCTTGTGCCATTTTCCTTTGAAGAGGAGCTCTTTGTCCTTTGCCTTTGAGAGCCTCCTGCCTCTCTCCTGTCAGCGACATTTCTTGCCTATTGTGTCCTTCTTTGAGCTGCCTTGTTAGTGCCCAGCTGGGGCAGCCTTTATGCAGGGGTGAGCCACCATCAACAGCTCCCTCCTCCCTCTGGTACAAGGGAGTGCTTCCTACTCCAGCCTGCTCCCCATCCACCCTTGCGCAGCTTTCAGAGCCTCTGCGGGGCCTCCTCATCCACACAGATGAATCAGCTTTGCCTCATAGTTATCACAGGTGTAGAAACTGTTCCTGCTTTTCCTTTGTCAACCCTGATTCTTGCTAATGAGCTTACTTGTGATCACCAGATAGAGCTGTGTGAATATGTGGCTTCCCCCCGTAGATGTTTCTGGTACGTGTGGTATGTCCACCCATTGATAGTTTCCTAGAAGCAGATGGACATAAAATGTCGTTGTGGGATTGGAATTTTATTAGTAGTTGTTGTTGTTCTTGTTCTTTGGCAAAATGCATTTAATTTTGAGATAGTTAACGAGAAAGTGATAGAGGAGCCTTCTCAGCAGTGGCTTTGCTGCCTGGCTGTGGCTCTGCCTCTGCAATTTCCTGGGCATATTGGCCTTAATATATCCATTAACATGATCTCCTCTTGGATGGAGCAAGCTGCTGTCTGCTCTGTCTGCTGCTGTCACTTTCTGATTTGGAGAAGCATGAACCTGAGAACCATTGTGTTAGCAAATAACCACTGCCCTCTTTTTGAAGGCTTTTCCCTGATGTGGAACCAGTTTCTCTGCAGACTTAGAGGATAGAAACAAGGTGGAGGGATTATCTAGGGGGCTTGCACTTGCAGGAGATATTTTTTCCTGCTCTGTAGGACAAATGCAAGAAAGTGTAGAGCGTACATGCATATTTTCAGCCATACAATAGCAATCCTTGCTATGTTTCAAAACCTGAGTCTGAGTTGCTATATGTTACAACACTGATATCTTCCAAAGAAAGCTGGTCAAAGTAGAGCAAAAAGAAGACGCAAACTGGGAGCGTACGAATTTACTGACCTCAATACCTTGTCTCCAGCACTTAAAATTAAGCTGTTCCTCTGACAAAATTCCACCTTACTGAGATTGAGAACCAGTTTTGACAGCACACTAAATTTGTAGTGTCTGCTACCTTTGGCCCTTACTGTATGAATCACATCGACATCTTTACCTAAGCCTAAATTAAATCTCCAGATAAGTTGGATTTTAGTGCTATTTATACATTGTGACCAGAAGAGCTTCATTTTTGTGCCCACGTCACTGTTTCCCACAGATTTCTGAGCAACGGCAGGGAGCAAATGGATCAGCTCGTGTCCTTTAGTGTCTCCATTTGCCATATGAGTTTTTTTTTCCTTGTTACCAAGGCAACCCTTCTACCCTCCCTTCCCCAACAGGCGAGGTCTCAATACAATGTAAGTTATTGTCTAGAACAATTATTAGGCTATTATTAAAGCACCATTGTAATATGTCAGTATCCCATAGGAATTTAAAACAAGTGGGAGCAGAGACAATAGCGAGCAATAGAGGACTGCAAATGCATCCTGATGCTGGTATCCTGTAGCTCTCCTAACAGTGTCTCATAAAAAGTGTGAGAAGCCTTCCCAAACTGAGACAGAAGTCAGGATTTGCCAATGTGGGATAACACCAGAAGGTAAAAGGGGAGATCGCTGTATCTGTGCTCTTCAGCTGCGTGCTGCTCCTCACTGGCTGCTGTGCACTCAGAACATCTTTGTGTGAGTTAAGAACAGCCCACAGGGATGTACTGTAGCATTAAGAGTATTGTTTTGATGGTAATGATAATACAACATCCCATAGATGGGAGGGTGGTCTTTGTTAGAAAGTATTCTGCATTCACAACACCTATTTGTGTGTCCCGTGTTTAAAAGTGAATTATCTACCATCAATGACAGGATGTGAGAACTATGCAGCAAGCAGGTAAAATAGAGAGGAAAGTGACCCTTGAAATGATTATTTATTTATAGATTACAGCACAGTGTTTCATTTGCAAAAGAAAGCTCTCTTCCCATTTTCCAGCTGTGGGAATTGGGGAGATCTAGAAGCAGGGCTGGCTTTGCAGTCTCCTCTTCAGTACACGCTTCCCGCAGGTGCCACTGGGGTTGTGTTCCTGAAGCCACCATTGCTCATGCAGCCCTAACACTCCACCCTTTTCCATTCTATCCCATATCCTGGGACTGAATTTTCTGTTGCTTTTGCCTTGCTGATGCAGTTGTTCTGTTGAGCGATAGCAAAACTTACAGGGTTTTATAGCACCATATCAATTTAATCTAGGAATTTCCTTCCCAAGAACCTGCACTGTTGTCACAGGTCAAAGATGTCACCAGACTGATTTGGCATTTCATTTCTGAAAGTTGCCAGAAGAGAACTACAGCTTGATGAGAACATCTTTGTTTCAGGCTGTGCAAATGTTAAGAGGAATTGTGAGTCCAGATGGAGAATCCATTAACGATTCTCTGTGTGTGCAAAAAAAAAAAAAAAGGCAGGAGAGTTTGCAAGAACCTTATTTCTTGCTTTTAGTGAGACTTTCTGTTTCTTTAGAAACAGCTTTCTGTAGAAAGATTACTTCAAACTTACATAAAGATCCACCTTTGTGATTTCCCCTTCCTACCTCTTGGGAAAGGCTTTTTCCTCCATCCCAGACTTATCACAAAAGTAGAGAGGTTTGCCTCATTTCTCAGCACTGTAGTGTGTCACGATAACTATCTGGGGATGTGTTGTTTATTGTTTGGAGTTTCTCTTAGACTAGAGCACAATATCATAAGGGTATAGTGCTTAGCCTAATGTGTAACATAATTCTTGGTTTTCATTCATGGCTTTTCTGCCATTGACTTCTTATGTAGGTTTTGGTGAGCTCTGGTTACCCATAGGCTTGTGGATAGCAGCAAAGAGGTACAAACACTCCATAACAGCTGGTCAGAGCTTTTCTGTATTTAGTGGTGTTGGAGGCAGCTCACTACTGTCTCCTTAATGAACATCACCATGATGTAGAAGTTGTATCCCTGAGACTTTGTTAAAGGAAGTTGGATTTTGTAGTTGATGGCACTGGATTATCTATCAGCGTGTGTCTTTGGACAGTGTTACAATTTCAGGCTCTGAAAATAAAGTAACTATTTTACTATAATAAAATAATTACAATTTTCCTAGTGGAATCTAGGGCAGTAGGCTGTGGTTCACAGGAAACTTGTTTTGGCAAACATTTTACCACTCAAAATTATTTAAAAATATTAAAATCTCTTTACAATGTTACAAACCTTTTTTTCAGTACTGGCAGCATTCCTAAATGTGTATAGCTTGCCTGAATACACCATCACCTGTATGGAACATCATTTAATAGTTGCCAAATTTGACTGCTTGAAACTTTGTTGTGAATATTTTAAATACATGAACATGGGCTGTTGCTGTTAAATCTGTGTTGCTGGTTGTTGTAGAGGTGGCAAGTGTTTATACCACATTTGCAGGGAAAGAGTTTATTTTCCATCTTCCAGTGCTAGTAGAGCTGCTCATGAGGAGAGATAGAGAGTTTGTGGGTATCCAAAGAACAATTTGTAGATCATGTCTTCAGTAGTATTAAAGAAGATGCTAGCAACACATGCTAGGTGATGTGTTAGTGAATCTTTGGGTTTGCTTTTGCATCTTGAAATTAAAATGATAAAATTCTTTAGTTAGCTGCAAAGATACTTTCTCATAAAATGTCACTTGTTAGACATTTCCTACATTTGCTCTTTAACAAAACAAAAGCAAATACATCCATCAATTCAGCAGCAGCCACTCAGATTGGTCTTTTCAAGCTTGTTCTTAAAAAGCAAGATTGATTTAATGATTGGTGACTTTTTGTGTAGAGGCTGCCTGCGTGCAGTTGTATTTTCTGCCTTCTGGGTGTTCTCCTGTCCCTCACAACAGCCCAGTGTAATTGATCCTGTCAGTGGAGCTGTGTGTGCTCAATGGCCACAGTGCCAGGGCTGTGCCAATGCTGCCAACGCAGGACTCAGTTTCTGGGTTAGGTACAGCTTATGTCCATGTAAGGACAGGTATCCCTGCAACCCTTAGAAAGGGAAGGCTTCTTTTTTTTCCTCCTCTAAAAATTAATATAATTGCCTTTTAAATGTATTTGCATTTTATTGTGTACCTTTTGTCTTTGCCACCTTTGATAACTTGCGTTCACCTGTTCTCCTGTACCCATGCAATCCAAAACCTGTAGGTTGAGTATGTGAGCACCAAAGGGACCATTCAGATTGTAGCAAATGCTCAACTTGGTCCTGGCTACAAATCTGAAATGTTACTTATACCCCACGTCTGTATAAATACTTGGATTTCATCCCAGAGGGAGGGTGGTTTTTTGGTGGTATGTTTTGTTTGTTTGTTTTCGTTTTGTTTGTTGGGGGTTTTGGGTTTGGGTTGGTTGTGTTTGTTTTTTTGTTTGTTTGTTTGTTTTGGTGGGGTTTTTTGTTTTTGTTTTGTTGTTGTTGTTGTGGTTTGTTGTTGTTGTTTTTTGGTTTTTTCTCCCCGCACTCGCCTCTGCTGTGTCCACTGTTAGATGTTTGTGGCAGCCTGAGTGTGCTTGTCAGGTGAGCTCCTAAGCTGGATTCTTTTCCCCATGTGAGCTGTGTGTGCTGAGTCTTTCCATTACAGAAGACATGCAATCTTTGCCTCTGGTGCTGGTTATTTCCTTTGTGTCAGCAGTTCCTCTTGTAATAGTCTCAAAAATCCGTGGTGACTTCTTTCTGCATCTGCGAGGTTAAAGATAGACATGTCAGCAGATACTTGGGCAAGTTTGCATCGGAGACCTAAGATACTTCTTTAGTCTTAAATGCAGTTCTCCTTCAGTCAACTGAATTTGAGATTACAACAGTCGTGGAAGTTACCACCCATGGAGAGCAAAAATATGCCAAAGCTTTTGTTGCAGCAGGTATCAGTATATTTTTTGACAAAGAGTTGTTGGCATCCTTCCAGCATCCCCATCTTGTATTTCTGCTGAATTCTGAGTGTTTTGTCATCTGCATGCTACCTGCCATGTGGCACCCTTCATATACTTGTTTGGCAAAAGGGAGGAAAATACACCCATGTTCTGCTTTAAAAATAGTGCCGCCGTCTGTAAGACCAGTTGTGTTGTGTTGTGGGATCGTCATGATAATGATGTCTCCTCTGGCAGATTGATAGCTACAGAATTGCAGTTTCAGGGTGTGTGTGTGAATCAAGTGATAAACCAGCAAAGAAACCTGAAAATTAATTCCTGTGAGAGTTTGCAGGGAGCTTTAATCTCTTGGATTACTTTTTGGTTAAAAGTTAGCATTATTTCAGGGGTATGAGTTGCTTCATTAATAGCTGAGGTGACTCCAGTGGTTCAAAAGAGGTGGCTGAGACCTGGCAGCCCATGGGCACATATAGCAGGAACTGAGGCCGTATCTCTAATTCGGGGTGATAGAGACCAAACCAGAAGCAAATAGCTCTTGTCAGTGGTAGGAACAAGTACAGCATCAGCAGCTTCCCTTTGTATTGCCGCAGAGCTCAGACAGACAACTGCTATTACTGACGGGTGTACGTTTTTCTGTATGTTCAAAGCCATGGTGTTTTAGTGTTGGCAAACTTAAAGGTTTTTCAGTTTGAGAAACTTCTTTTGAGGTTAATTATGTGTTTCTCTCTTGTTCAGGAGGCTCTGTGTGCATGGATATGGACATTTTGCTTGTGTCTCTGGCTTGAATTTTCACTTCATTCATTCTATGCTGTCCCTCCTAACCCATCCCTCTTTTCTTTCATGACTGTAATGAATTAATGATTTTATGTAAATCTGGTGTTTGATGGACTTAGGAGGTGTGCCTTGGGACTTGTTTAAGCTATCACATAGGAAATGCATCATCTGCTTCATGTTTTCTGCAGTTGCAGTCAGTTTTATTTCTCCTTTATTTCTTCTCACTATTTTCTAATTTTTTTTTTTTTCTTAAAGTAGTACTTAAACACGTTTAGGCCATTTGTCTTGGTTTAAGGATTTAATTTTTTTTCCATCCTATCTCTGTTCCCCACCCTCCTTATTTTCCACCTTAAATGGGAAGGAAGAAAAGCAACCATCCCTGCATTACATACCTGATTGCTATTCAGTTCCCAAGGGGGAGGCACTGAGAGCTAAATGCAGGGGCTGGAGGTCTAGGCTTTCTGGTTAGATTCACTGAATGTCACTAATTAGAGTAGAGTAGCCACTTACATATTTATTCATGTTTCAGAACAGTTGGTGAATCAATTGAGTGAATGAACTGGGGCAGCTTCAATGCTTCTCGTGGGTGAATATGCTTCAAAGAAACCCTCAAACCTATTGAAGTTGGTTCTTTGTGGCTTGCTGGTATAGACCAATGTGGCTGTAGCAAAACATCATTTCCATTTGACTTTTTGGTGATGCATTTTCTTACTTTGCCTGTCTTCTGCTGTTGAAGAGGAGCTGGTTGCAGCCTCTGAAATATTTGCCAACCAGCACCCCCCTCTCCCCAATTTTTGTTGAGATTCTTCTTCAAAAATAATGGTACTTTTAAGGCCATCCTCATGTTAAGTGTAGTTAATGGATTAATTTACCTAAAGCTTAAATTATAATCCTTGCAGGAAATAAAATCAGGACAACAACTTGGGCTGATGCATTTGATTGCTGACAGATAGAGCAGCACAGATTAACCATGCAAAACATGGTGGATTTTTTTAAATGGAGCAGATTGATTTCCCTCTGAACACCTTGAAGTGTTGCCTTCCACCAATATTCTGTCTGAATTTAGCTCCTAATTGATAATAGCTCATTTACGTTTTCTGAGCAGGATGGTGACAGCCTCCTGGTCTCCCCTTGCTGGGAGATTTGCATTCCATCTGCTCTGGCTGTTGATTAGCAGCATGCCAGCTACATGAGCAGTGTTTCTGGATGACGTGGTCATCTGTTGCGATAAAATTTTTCTGTGAGGACACAACCACAAAGCTAAAAGCACGGTCGGGGGAGCAAGAATACCAATTTGGGGGTTCTGCTGTTAGAATGGGAAAGCCTCCTGCTTGCTCCTGCTGCTGTTTTGAGTGCTTGCCTCTCTAGTCTAGTTGTATTACCCATACTTTAAATGAAACACTGCTCCCTATTTAACAGGTTTTGCAAAGAGCAAGGTTTCAAGACCACCGTAGCTCTGAAGTGGGCAATATCTCATTAACTTGCTGTTTAGCAAAGTTGCTGTGTATGTCAGGGGCAGAAAAGGGACTGGCAGGTTCTTTGACAGCAAAGAATGCTTCATTTCATTTACCTGGAACAGAGAAAGCACCAGTGCGTACAGGGGTGTGTGTTTAGAGGTCGGCGAATATAAGGGTAGGATAGAGAGGGAGATGGGTCCCCAGTATCTGAAATGTGTCCTCCTCCTTCTCCCCACTACCTTCAAAGCTGAGTACAGTTTTTAATCGAGAACGACACACTAAAATGTTCTAATTTAATTGTTTGGGGGTTTTTTGTGTGGGATATTACAGAGTAAAACTGAGGTTGGTCATCCCAATCCTGAATTTCCATTCTGTAACTTGGCTACATTAGCTGTTTATAGCCTCTGCTGCAGAATGTTTCAGTGCTGGTCAGCCGTGTGTCAGCGGAGTGTGCCAATTTGTAGGTAAAACAGGTTGCTGTGGGAAGATATGCATAGATGATTTATTCAAGTTTATTGAAAATACTGTTGTTCTGTCCCTTTGTACAGCTGATACTGCAACTGGGACTTCTGATTCAGGCTTTTTGCCACTGTCATGAATAGAGTAGAATGGACTTAATTGTAGTGGCTCTGTAACATGTTCTTTGAAATGTAAATAAGAGGTGACTTAGGAAGTTGGGCCATTTGGTTTTTTACCCTCCACATACTTGGAATATGTGTTTGGATGCAAAACCTTTCTGTTGGCAGTTACTTCTGCAGTTTGCGTATTCCCTTCCCACCAGCTTTTGTTCTGTTAAGCAATAGAAATTACTGAATGGTTCCTTTTGCCTTTTTATTTACCAAGTGCCAGCAGTGCTGTGCATTGAGCCTGGGGGAAATGTGGGGAGGAATCACATGCCTCTAAATCTTTCTTCTCATTTGGGGTGTTAAAAATCCTTTTCAAAAGGATTCCAGTTCCAGTCTGGCAGGGATGCTCCAAGAGGAGATACCCAGCCCTTGTGGTTTCTGGCCAGGAACTTGTGCTGTGCAAAAAGAAAGAGATTAGCTTGGACAACAGACAAACAAACAAGTGCAGTCCTGGTCTCTGTTGCATTTTAATCTTATACTAAAATTACCCTGTGAGCACAGTAGCTCTGTTGAAGAGTTGAAGTGGGCACAGAGTTTCAAATCAATCCATTTGAAAGACCATCTTTTATCCCCTTGAAGGAAGGACATTTGAACTATAGCTTATTCCTTCCATGTACTTAAATCATGGAAAAGCTTCTGCTTGCAAAGCGGCGTCTGAGGAATGCTGCTTTTACTTGAACTGGATTTAAAGAAGCCCTTTAAACACAGGATTGAGAATAAGGGAAGGCAAGGGATGCTACTCAAAAGTGTGTTTATGAGAACTCCAAACTTGTGGAGACTTGCCCTGGAGAACTTATGCTTATCTTGAATTTACCACAGTGTCTCCAAGCATGCTTCAATACCCATATTTTTAGGTTGTGTGGGGTTGGTTGGTTTGTGGTGGTGTGTGGGGGGTGTGGCTTTTTTTTTTTTTTTTTTTTTGTTTGTTTTTTTGTGTTTTGGGGGTTTTTTTTTTTTTTTTTTTTTTTTTTTTTTTTTTTTGTTGTTGGTTGGGGGTGTGTGCTGGGGGGGGGGGGGGCT
>JANHGN010007581.1:0-22028 GCA_024605025.1 Megaceryle maxima | reverse complement strand
GCACTCAGGATGATCTGCTCCATAACCTTGACAGCCACCAAGGTCAGGCTGACAGACCTATAGTTTTCTGGATCCTCTTTCTGGCCCTTCTTGTGGATGGGCGTCACATTGGCCAACCTCCAGTCACCAGGGACCTTCCCAGTTAGCCAGGACCAGTGATAAATGATGGAGAGTGGCTTAGCCAGCTCTTGTGCCAGCTCCCTCAGCACCCTAGGATGAATCCCATCCAGACCCATAGACTTGTTAGGATCTAAGCGGCAGAGGAGGTCACTAACTACTTCCTCCTGGATTGCAGGAGGGATATTCTGCTCCCCATCCCCGCCTACCAACTTGGTTACCCTGAGGACAGTCAGTCTTTTTGTTGAAGACTGAGGCAAAGAAGGTGTTGAGCACCTCGGCATTTCCTTGTCTTTTGTTACTAAGTTCCCCCCTTTGTCCAATAAGGGTTGAAGATTTTCTCTGGCCCTCTTTTTGTTATTAATGGGTTTATAAAAACACTTTTTATTATCCTTGACAGAATTGGACAGATTAAATTCCAACTGACCCTTTGCATCTCTAATTCTCTTTCTACATGACCTTGCAATGTCCTTAAATGCTTCCTGGTTCACCTGACCCTTCTTCCAAAGAAGAAGATCTCCATCTCCCTGGAGATCTTTGGCCAAATACCAAGGTGCACATCTCCAGCATGGGCTGTGCAGTGCCCTGATGCTCCCCATACCCTGGAAATGACATGCCCATGTGTTCTCTCTCTCATCCGCTGTCACTTGTGTTTTCTTGGCGTGCAGGTCCTCCATTCCTGATTGATCACCTGGTTTGGCACTGCCAGTTTTTCACTGTAAGATCCTAATCTCTGTCATCTTGTTTGAAGAGGAAAGGGGGGAAAGTCCAGCCATCTGGTGGATGCTACAATGGCATAGTGCTCAGTTAAGCTCTAATTGTTCATCTAAACTAGTTAAATTACAAAAGCCAAGGAATTTTGGAAGGGTCATTAGGACTCAAGAACAGCTGAGAGAGCTGGGGCTGTTCTGCCTGGATAAGGCTCCAAGGAGACCTTCTTGCAGCCTTTCTGTACTTAAAAGGAGCCTAGAAGAAAGATTAGGGCAATCTTTTATCAGGGCCTGTTGCAACAGGACACACATGGTGATGTTTTTAAACTAAAAGAGGGGAGGTTTAGACTAGAGAGAACAAAGACATTTATGATGCTCAGGGTGGTGAGACACTGGCCCAGGTTGCACTGAGAGGTGGTAGAAGCCCCGTACCTGAAGTCACTCCAGGTGATGGACAGGACTCTGAGCAACCCACTCTGGTTGCAGACATCCCTGCTTCATGCAGGGGGATTGGACTAGATGATCTTTCAAGGTCCTTTCTAACCCAAACCATTCCATGATTCTATGACTCCTACCCTCTCTTCTCCCAAGCAGGGGGGGTAGGTAGCTCTGCAAGTGCCTGCCACAGGCTTTCTTGCAGCCTCCTCTGGAGCTGCTGATAGCACCTCATGTCAGGAGCAGAAAATGCAAGGCCAGTCTAACCTGCTCTGGCAATGCCTTCATCTGTAAGCATTGTTTCCTCCCCTCTTCTAGAAAACAAGCATGTTTAACGTTACACAGTTTCAGCATCTGAGTTGCCTGACGGCTTTAAAAGGGAGTACACATTCATCCTGCTGACACGGCAATAAAACCGGTGCATCTGGAAGAGAGGAGTCAGCAGCAGATGTGCCCCTGCAAACTGCTCGCCATGATGAATGCTCTTCTCAGATACTGCTAATCCCTTTTCTCTTGCTCCTAGGCCTCCTTAATTGTGCTCCCTGTGATTAAATAACTCTTTGAAGACATCAGTAGAAGTAATTTCTTCCACACGGCAATGCCAGGTTTGTAGCCTTTGGTTATACACATGTGAAGCTTGTTTTGCAAGGGAGCTGGGGAGAACAGTGTCCAGGGTGCTCTGGTGATCCTGAGGTGCTCTACCTCCACCAGAAGGTCAAAACCAGCCAACTTCCAGGAGGACGTGCCTTGCGTAGATAAGCAGCTACTTTAATGTTAACTTACTGGTGTTTGAACTAGACTTGTATCATTTAAAAAGAAAAATGTTGGCTTAAATTTGTACAAAACAGTAGGAAGACACTGATGTAAACACTGATGAGGATAAAAATGCTCTTCCATTTCCTGAACAGAGTCTGACTACAAAGGTCCCCTGGTAAAATCTTGCACAGAGCCCCGTGTCATTTCTCTGTGATACCTCCGAAACATATTTTTCTTCATCTGATAATTGCATGCTTATTATCATCTTGCTAACTGTTTTCTCTTAATAGCTGGTAAAATAAAAAAAGGAGAAATGAATTTCAGTAGTATTCACTCCCTGGGGGGAAATTAAGCCATCAACAACATGTTTAAAGTAGGCTTCTTGTTGTACTGTGCGTTCGCTGTCCTCCATATGGGGAGCCTGTAGTTGGTTCTGCATCATTTGTTTTGTCTTTCTGTTTGCTCTTAATATTAATTGAAGTCTTTCCCAAGACACAGTTCTGTTAATCTTCTTTTTGTCATTTCCCTCCTCCGCCTGCCCCTGACATCCCCAACAAAAATGCTCTTGTGTGTCTGAAAAGAGGTTTTTAAATAGCATTGGTTTGGGGTTTTTTTGGCGGGTTGGCAGTCCATTTAGTCACCTGCCTTTTACCACCAGTATGACTGTTTCTGTTTCTTTGCTTAACTTCAGAATTTTATATGTGCTGTAACTGTTACAAGGATGCAAATAGTTTCCTGGAGTGATGGGTATAAGTCTCTTATCAGCTCCAATTATGCAAAATGTTTTCAATTAGCTGTAACTCCCTTTTCTGCCTCCCCCCAGACAAACAGAACGAAGCAGGGCTCCTCTGGGACACCGGTGTGCTGTGCAAGGGTAGACATTCCCCTTCCACACCGCGTCCTGTCCCAGGGGTGTCAGGATCAGAAGGCGTGCTCTGCTACTCCCTGCCTTTCTAAACAGTTACATGCTTTTAATTACACCGTTTCCCTGAAGATTTTCAGTGGCACTGCAATTTAGAGGAGGAGGCAATAGCTCCATTGGAGATTCTTCCAGTTTTGTCAGCAGCAATGGAAACAAATGACTGTCCTGGACTGCAAAGCTTTTTCTTCAGCTTCTTCCTATACAGTCATAGCAAGTAGTGAAGTGTTTTGTCTGATAGTGGTGTCTACCAAAGTGGGATTTTGTTAGATGGGCTGATGGCTGAATGTGAAACAGCAGTTCTTTGGTGCTGCACAAGATGGAGAACAGCTGCCAGTAACTGAGCAAAATGGTCTTGTAAGCCCTGGGTGTGTCTGGCCCTGAGGTTACCACCTCCATGTGCAGTGTCAGACAAGAACAAGGAGGAGTCTCCTGACAGGAAGAGTTGTTGCATGGATGCTCTATTGAAAAAGAAACCATGTGGGTGGTGTTAGCCTAGGTGATGCCTCAAGTTGCACCAAGGGAGGTTTAGGTTGGATAGTCGGAAAAATTTATTCCTCGCAATGGTTGTCAAGCCCTGGAACAGGCTGTCCAGGGAGATGGTGAAGTCCCCATCCCTGGACAGGTTTAAAATCCATGTAGATGTGGTGCTGAGGGACATCAGTGGTGAGCTGTCAGTGCGGGGTTAACAGTTGGATTTGATGATCTTACAGGTCTTTTCCAACCTAAGTGACTCTAAGATTCTGTGCCTTCTTCCTAGTATGAAGAAGATCCCCCTATTCAAAACAGGGCTGACTCTGGTTTGCTGATGTACATATTGAATTATCTGCGACAGGATGAAATATTTCTGGGTTTAAATAGCTTGGTTCCTCAAAAGAAATCCTTTGAGGCCATCTAAACATTACTTCTGTACTTGGAGCTTGGTTTTCTTCCTGTTCTGCCTTATTGACCTTGCTACTTGTTTTAGGTCTTGTCTTAGCCCCTCATCCCTGTTTTTACAGCTGACTGACAGGAACCAAGGGATAACAGGGAACCAAAGAGAAGGGTTGAGAATAACCCTCTCCAGCACATCACTGACAGATTGCACAGTTGCACCAGAGCAGCTCAGATTGCTGGGTGCAAGGCCTGGCTCTCCAAGAAGTGCTCGAGTCCCAAGTGAAGTTTTGTAAAAACTGATTTGATGCCTCTACTTCAGAGCTACTTATCGATCTGGAAAAATTGATACGGGTCCAGAGTCTGCAGCTACTCCAGCACTCCCATGGGCAGACAGCCTTTCTTGGGAGCATGCTGTTGGACTTCTGGGCTTGCTCTGAGTACACAGGAGCCTGAACAGGGTATTTGCCTGAAAGATGTCATTTCCTAAAGCTCCAGGAGTATGTATCCTGCTGGTGACCACCTGTAAATCCTCTTGAGCAGAACTGCTTAGGTTATAGAACTCTTGATCTGGGGAACTGTGGTAAGGGTGTGCTGGCTGGTGGTGCTGCACAGGTGATCTGTTGAAAGATGAGCATCTTTCTTGTAGAACCTGTTTGTGCATGACCTGACTTTTGCCAGCAATTTAAAAAGAAATACATATATATTCACACACTGGAGAAACTGCTACTTGGTGGAGGGAGGGAGAAAGTAAGCAAGGGGGGGGAGAAACTTCCAAAAGAACAAGACTTAAACTACACTGCAAGGTGATTCAGCCCTGCATTTAGAATCATAGAAATGTCTGTGTTGGAAGGGACCTCTAGAGGTCATCTAGTCCAACCCCCCTGCTGAGAGCATGGACATCTGCAACTACAGCAGATTGCTCAGAGCCTCAGCAAGCCTCACCTTGAACGTCTCCAGGGATGGGGCCTCAACTGCCTCCCTGGGCAACCTGTTCCAGTGTTCCACCACCATTATGGTAAAGAACTTCTTCCTTATGTCTAATTTAAATCCACTCCTTTCTAATTTAAAGCCATTACCCCTCATCCTTTCACTCCAGGCCTTTGTAAACTAGGCCCTCTCCAGTCTTTTCATAAGCTCCCTTCAGGTACTGGAAGGTCGCTATTAGATCTCCCCACAGCCTTCTCTTCTCCAGGCTGAACAATCCCAGCTTCCTCAGCCTGTCCTTGTAGGAGAGGTTTTCCAGCCCCCTGATCATCTTCATGGCCCTCCTCTGGACCTGATCTATCAGGTCTATGTCCTTCCTGTGCTGGGGGGCTCCAGACCTGGACTCAGTATTCCAGGTGAGGTCTCACCAGAGCAGACTAGAGTGGCAGAATCGCCCCTCTCGATCTGCTGGCCACACTTCTTTTGATGTAGCCCAGGGTGTGATTGGCCTTCTGGGCTGCAAGCACACACTGCCTGCTTATGTCAATTTATCTTGTTCTCAGATGACTGCGTCACAGGTTAGGCCTGTCACAGTGTTCATGTATGAACCTTGTTCAACCCTTTCAATTCTCTTCTGGGGAGAAAAGATTTTCATTCTACTTTGTACATCACTGTGATACTAAATATTGCCAGGACTGTGGGCAAATGAAAATGTCCCCAAGGAAACATATGGAAACTTGGACCTGTTGCAAACCCAGTCATATGCACAGCATTGAATCATAGAATAGTTTGGGTTGGAAGGGACCTTTAAAGTTTATCTAGTCCAACCCACTTCCATGAGCCTCTCTTTTAGTTTAAAACCATCACCCCTTGTCCTGTCTCAACAGGTCCTGCCAAAGCATCTGTCCCTGTCTTCCTTAGAGGCCCCTTTAAGTACTGAAAGGCTGCAATAAGGTCTCCCCAGAGTCTTCTCTTATAGGCTGAACAAGCCCAACTCCCTCAGCCTGGCCTCACATCAGAGGAGTTCCAACCCTCCCATCATTGCTGTGGCTCCTCTGGCCCCGCTCCAACAGGTCCCTGTCTCTCCTGTGCTGAGGACTCCAGAGCTCGAGCCAGCAGAGCACCTTTGGTACAGGTAAGACCTGTGAGTGCAGCTGTCATGGGAAGGCTCCTTGGACCCAGCAGAACACATCCCTTTAAGGATATGCATGGAGGGGACAGTGAGCAGCCATCCTGTCCAAGAGAATTTTGATGAAAGCATTACCTCTGTCAAAGGTCCCAGTGCAGCTTGTATAGGAAAATATTGCTGCAGTCACCTGCATAACACCATGTTGCAGTGAATCACTACTTTGTTTTCCAACTTAGTTCTTTTAAGCATTTGACCTTTTTTGCACTAAACTGTTTTTTATTCCTATTCAAAATAGTTTTAAATGTACTAAAATATCTCAAAAATACATTAACTTTAGTTGCACTGGAGTATGTTCAACTAGCCAAGGCAGGAAAGGCTTTTTCCCCGTGAATGCATCATTATGGAGCTTGAGAAGAAAGAAAGACTAGAGGCACATGTGATGCTGCGGTACTGGCAGGAGCTTAGGTTCTGTTGAGAAAAAAGACCAAAGCTTGAACATGTTCAATCTGTTTAATAATCAAGTCATTTACTGTGTTCATATCGAGGGTATGGGCATGTGGTTTCAGCTCAAGTGAGTTGTGTTGGCTTTACCGGTGTCTCCTTGTCAGCTGAACTGTGGGGTAATGCTTTTAGTCATGTCTTGTCACCAGACAGATGTGAGTTGAAGGTGGGGGTTGATATTCCAGTTAAATCAGTCTAATGGGTAGCTGCTGCCAGAGGGGTAATCTCCTTCTCACTCCCTCCTCCCTACCTGCAACGAGCTGTTTCAGAGAAGTACACCACAATAAACTAGTTTATTGGTTAAATAGGTTTTTGATGCTTTTTAGCTCAAAGGCTGAATAGTTCTTTAAATACCCAATTAACTCCCTAAACTGGTTTTACTGTGCGCTTGGCTGAGCACCAGTACTAGAGCAAGGGAAGGGGCATCAGGTGTGTGTCAGAGAGGACATAAAGGGCAGCTGGAACTGCAGCTGAAATTCTCAATCACTCAACCTTTATTCAGCTTTCATTGGAAGAAAAAACTTCAATAATGCAAGATTTAAAAGATATACTTTATCACTACTCCTTTAACTGGCAGAAATTGCTCTGTTTTATTTTAGTTCCTATCTTGTGTTTTGGCTACGTCAGATGTTCTGAAGGTTTTAGTGTAGTTTTAATGAGAAGGTAATTGTTATTGCTTAGTAAAATTCAGGAAATAAGACTATCAAACCTGGAAGCTCTATAAAAGGAGCATAAACAGTCATTTTATTATGAAACTTTATCTCCTGACAAACATTTTTTTGCTTGATTAAAATATTGACAAGATTGAATTTACGTCTTTCTCGGTAACTATGAATGCACGTTTAAGAAGACTGGGAAGTTTCCTCTTATTTCTCTTTCCATGCCTTGAAGTGTGACCTTCATTCAGGTAGTGGGGCAGGAAAATGGTGTTTGTAGGGTTTAGGGTGAGTGGTCTCTACTATATTCAGCACTGGAGTATTTGAGTTTCCTTTAATAGCTCCTTGCTGCTGTGTTTTCAGTCCTCATGGCAATTTCTTCCATCACTGCTTTGGGGTCTGGCCTAAACGCCCAAATCTATATGACTGGGATGATCTTCCCCTCCCTTTTCTGGAGCCTATATATATATGTATGTATTAGTTGAAATATCACTTAGCTAAAAGGCTGGGAGTTCTAGCGCTGTTACTGATAATCAGCAGAAGGCTTGCTGGATTCATTGCATTTCACCAAGCTGAAGGGAAATGTGGGATAGGTAAATATAAGGAAAAACTTCAGTTGGAACGCTAAGCACCTGATTTTTAAATCCACAGTTGTGGTCTTGGTTTTCCAGGCTGCCCTGTGCTTTTGTGACTTCTTTTATTTTGCCTTTGTCTACTTGGGTTAAGGGCCAAGTTGGGCAGTTTAGGGAAGCATCCTAATTTCCATCCATGTAAATTAGCAGAAGGAAGCTTTCTCAGATTTTGTACCTGTACAAACCAAACTGTGCTTTTTTACTTGAGGTCCATTCATTAGATCCTAAAAGCATGAACAGATACTGCTAATTTTTCAGTTTGGTCACCCCATCATTGAAGAGGGGGCAAAACTATCACTTTAGATGCAAACATTGCTCAGATTAAAGGCTAATGAAGATCTCTCTTTCAAAAGGAATGGGTGGAAGTGCTGAACTCTTGTCTCACGTAGCATCTCTCAGCAGTGTACAGGCTAGTTCAGACCTCTTGTCTGTAAGAGGCTGGAGTATCTCTGCGTTACTTAACCTCAAATGCGTAAACTATGATAGGGTGTTTCGTGCAACCACAATTGCTACTGTCTCTTTTAATGAAAGCCAGAAATGGAGGTAGCAGATCAGCAGCTTGAGGAATGTGCAGGTGCATTGTGTAACCAGGGATTGTCCTGGTATGATCCTGGTGGTTTCACAAAGCTGCACTATCTCTGTTCACATCGATGGTTACTTGCCTAAACTGAGCATACGTGACCATTATGTCTGGACAGGTTCTGGTATACACTGAGTAACTCAGCCCTGGTGTCCTTCATTCTTTGTCTTGGAGTCTGGTAATGGTCAGTGTGAAATTTCATCTGGAGTCTTAACTTTTGTTGATACTCTTTTCTTGGCCCTTGAGTGTGTGGCAATATTTCTGGCCTGAATTATTGGGGAAACTTTTGCAAAAAACACTTAAGGAATTGTTGCTTTCCCTCTTAAGAAGAGGAAGAATTTAAAGGTTGTTCTTAACCAGGGAAGGCAGGTAGTGAAAGTCCTGTCACTCTATGATGTCTCCTGGCATCCAGGTCTGTCATACTGTATTAACAATATTTTTATGGTAGGTTTTGAAATATTATTAGGCATTTGTGCTGCTTCCCCTTATTTTTTTTTTTTTATTTTCTGTCATGGGTTTCTGCCAAGCTGTCCTTCAATTTTGGTGTACCACATAGACTAGTTTTTGTAATTTTACTGAAAATACTGATTTTCCTAATGGTACAGAAGTGAAGCATTGTAAAAGTGGTGAAGCATCACAGTCATGTACAAGGACAGAATGCGGGTATAATCCCAAAGCTGAGATGGCGCTGGCAGTTGGCAAGTTGAGACAACAATGGTCAATTACACCAGCAGAACTGGGGTCAGCTGGGACGGCAGCTTACAGAGCCTCGGAATCATCTCTGCCTCAATGCTGTGCCAACCTAGTTGGGGTTTTTGCACTCTCTCTTGCCTCTCTCCATCACAGCTACTTGGAAAGTAGTTTAGATCCTCTTCCAGGCATGCAGGGTTAAACTAGCCATGCTTTTTACGTATCTGCTGAAGGGTTAGAATCTTTTTACTCTGAAATAAGAGATTTTGAAAAAGGTCAGCTTTGGAGCATCGTTGCACAGATGGCTTTGCGGAGCTGTTGCCACAGTAGTATGTGTGTAGCTGTGCCTGTACCAGGAGAATCCAGCTGCAGCAGCACCACCCGCTCACCTTGGCGACTCCCCTGTAATAGCTGACAGAGACTAGTGCTGCCTTTGTTTGCATAATAATTTCTGGAGAGTGCTAGGTGCTTGTTTAAAGAAAGGAACCTGTAGGATGGATGGGCAGTCACCTTGTACACTATAAAACCAAGACTTGGAGCTGCAGAGCTCGTAGCCAGCCAGCTGGGCAGCAGCTGTCTCCTCCCATCTGGCTATTGCATTGCCTGTTCTGCACCTGAATTTCATACCTGGGTGCTGTCATTGCTTTAGAATTTATGTTTACAGAGTCACAAATAGAATTAATTTGTCATAGACATTTGGTTGGATCTCTAGGTTGTAGGCACGTTGTAGAGGTTGCTTTTTCTTTTCAGCTAAATAAACCATCTTCCCCAAAAGGGTTGTCTAGGGCTGTCCCAGGCTGCTCAGGGCAGTGGTGGAGTCTCCATCCCTGGAGGAGTTTCAAAGCCATGGAGATGTGGTGCTGAGGGAGATGGTTTAGTGGTGCCCTGGCAGTGTTGGGTTAATGGTTGAACTCAGTGATTTTAAGATGTGTCTACCAACCAGAACACCTCTGAGTCTATAATCAGGCTGGTTTCCTTGTAAGATTTCAGTGATAGTCTAAAACTAAGGAAGCAGAATTTTTAACCTCAAAATAGTGATTTCCAAAAGTATTTTGAGATAGATTCCACTCATTCTGGGTTAATTGCTAAAAACAACAAAATGGTGAACCAAAACCTGAGAGAACTTGTGCTGGTAACCTGCAACAGTTCTTGCTTTGTCCTTTCCCCACCCACACACAAACACTGCATGTGCAGGCAATACCAACCTCATTTGCTACTTGAGTGGTCACTTTACATTGCTAGATTTAAAAAATAATTTAATACCCAAATAAAGTTTGGGCTAAATCATTCATTAAGCAGAGGGCTGACAAGCTCATCTGTGATGGTTTAGCCAAGTAGGTATAACCTGCTATGAATTTTCTTAGCTTTTTGGTTTTGTTTTGTTTGGGTTTTTTGTGTGTTTAGTTATTATTAACAAAAGAAAAAAAAAAGTGTGTGAAGCTTCTTTCTTGCTGATTTTTATAGTATTTTAAGTTGATGTCCACTTTTTGGCTGATGGAATAAATGCCAGGAGAGATGCACACCATTATATGTGTATGTATAAGTTGCATCTCAGAAGTTCCAGGTGGAATAACAGGAATGCAGATATTCCTTCTTTGCAAACAGAGTTGGCTTCCTGCGTCTTCCAATAGCAAGAATATGTCCTAGGAAGAAATATCTCTCTCTGTACTTCAAGCACTTACAAGTTTTCTCATACAGAATTTTATTTGCCACAAGATTGGATGTGAAAATGCAGGGTGAGCAATTAATTTATTGGAAGCTTTCAGTAAGTGCTTCAATTAGCAGCTGACCCAGGCGTAGCTTTCTGTTGTGAGGAAAGGAGTTGACTTGCAGAAGAACCTTTCCTTTGGAAAAATACCCAAGTAAACGTGAGGATGACACAGATACATGTTTTCATTATAGTGACTTTTTTTTTTTTTTTTTAGAATTTTAGGAGTGGTAGTAAAAGTGGCCTTTTTTCTGTTTCTCTCTTCTTCCCCCAAATGCACCACTGTGCCTAGAAGTGTAAGCAGTTACCATCTTCATAGACCTGGGAACAAGAAAACTTTCTTTTAATTCTTCTTAATTTTTCAGAGTACAGCTCTTTTGTTGCAGACCTATTTGAGCCCTGTCTACAGGGCTTTTAGTTAGCGAGAGGCCAGGGACTGGGTGTGGAATATGCAAAAAGTTTAGTGTATTCAAAATGGTGCTGATGTTAAACTTGTGTTCAGTGTGTTTTGATGTGTTTAATGCCAGTGTGAGCTTGACTTTTTCTTTTCTTTTTTTTTTTTTCTTTTAAAGAGATGGCTCAGTCCTCCTAATAAATAAAATTTCCTCCTCTCTAGCTGAAGAGATGAAATAACCTTACTGTGATAAAACTGTTTTGTGGCAAACGGGTGATTCAGAGAGCTACTCTTGTGCTGGTCTCATCACAAAGCTAATTAATCTTTTTTTCTTAATTACATGCCCCTTAGAATTCAGCATGCTAAAGATTGAAGTATTTATTTATTTATTAATAATAACATTTTAGAGGGCACTGCTCTATCAAGGAAAGCTTTTACTGTGTGTTTTGTTGCATGGAAGTGAGTAAGCAGAGTTCTATACTACAGCTGCAGAAAATGAGAAGACACAAGTTTAGAGATGCATTGAGGAATGAATGCTTGGGACAGCATGGGAATGTAATTTGCATGTTAATTTTTCATCTTCAGGTATCATTTTACGTGTGCCAGTTTCTGAACTCTCTGCAAACTGCAAAGTGTGGCAACAGGAGACTACATCCAAGCTGGTAGCTTACCACTTGACTTTGCAAGTAAAAGCAAGAGCCTTTCAGTCTTGCTGTGTTTTGTATTCACAGCAGGCAACTGCATAGGAAGAGGAGGTCAGGAAGCTGCAGTATTGATCAGACTATCTTCTTGGCAGCCTTGCTCATGGCAACTTCATGGAGCTTGGGGTAAATGGAGTATTTGGGCTATAGAAAACGAACAAAAGGAAGGTTACCGCTGACCCTCCTTGGCAGCGATAGCTGGATGCCTTTTAAAAACAGCTTATGTTGTCATGGAGCTTCTGAATCCAAGGCCAGTTTCTGGCACTGTGATTTTCTCATGGCAAAAAAACATCGCCCTGTCCTAGCCTTGGGGGTGGGAAATAAATAAATAAAGGCAATAGCCTTGGCAGCACTTGTCTATTATTGCAGCTAAATGCCTGAACTGCAGAGGGACTGCAACCAAAGGGAAACTTCACAGAGAATCCTGATTTCTTTTTTAACTTTTTTTTTAAAGCTGGCATCCACCACAGTCTGCAAAATATCTTTTAGAAGGAGGTGTTTGACATTTGGATAAGGATTTTGAATAGTTTATGTAGAACTTGCTTTCCTCTGAGTCAGCGATGTTTTGAGTTTGAAATAGAGACCTGAATTCCTAATCTCAAGGTTTTTGGAAGGTCTTCAGTGGTGGTTAGTTTGTCTCCTAAACCCCATTTTCCTCTTCTAAACTTCAGATATAGTCAAGCTGTTTAACACAGCTATAATTTCCTGAAGTGGTCAGTACAAAACAAGATATTTACTAATTCATTTGGCATTGATTATATTAGTTTAACACTACATTGCTTTGCTGAGTGTTTTTTCTGTCTTAAAAGGGGATATTTTGATTGCATAGAAATATTCATGGTTGACTTTATGGACAAAAAGTATACACTGCTTCCTGATGATTTATTATTATTATTGGGTAGTTACAGTGACTGAAGTTTAATAACTTGCTTGTTTTTTCTTTTGGTCCATGAACTTTACTGAAATGTAGAAACAGGTCATGATAGAAGTGGTTCAGTGTTCCTGAAGCAGGAAAGCAGTGATTCTGGGTGCTTTTATTTCTACATGACTTATTTTTAAAGGCAAGAGAGGATGATTGCCCCATGTCAGAAAGCATCTCTGGGTAAACTTTTCCACTAGAGATGTGCAAACTCTTTGGGCAGAATAATTTGCCTTTCAGGTCCTTCTTTAGGAGTCAGCCCTCTTTTGATACTGCTCAATTACTGTTATTTGAAAGGTTTCAGGCTGCTAATGAATAAAATCTCTGCATATTAAATATCACACAGCAATTTCTATTGCTTCACCCGCCTCTTTTGTGTTTTGCCTGCCTGTACTAGTGGCTGTTGAGTCAAGGATTAGACCTCTCCAAGGCAAGTTGAGATTGGCTTTAACTGGTAGGGCCCCAGGGTAGCATGTTGCAACTGCTGTGACTACTGTTCGAAGTTACCAGCCCCAAAGCAGAGTTATTTTCTGTCCTCCCAGGGTTTTAGGCTGCCCACAAAGTGGGATCTGTGTAGAGGCACCGAGCCGAGCAGGAGTGGTTGAGGCGCGTGTGTGTTTGGTTCTGCAAACTCTGTGTTAGACCAGTGACCTCGAGCAGGGCTGTAATGACACCTCGGGGCTGCCGCAGCTTTTCTGCAGCAAAGAAGAGCCGGAGCCCTGTCATTTCAGGGTACGTTTGCACAAGGGAGGGAGCCCTCATGCTTGGGAGTAGCCGCAGATCTGCAAGTATAATTGTCAGATAATAGAGGGACCCTGGGAGCCAAAACTTGGAGTTTGGAACAGCCTTTGGAGCCCTTGTGAATTCTTTTCTACAAGCCCTTGGATGGTGGAATTGTAAACACCAGTTATCTGTGCAGAAAAAAAGATAATAAAAAGGAAAAAAAATACTTTGAGAATGGCAGAAACCTGGAATAGGTTGCCCAGAGGTTGGGGAGTCTATCTGGAGATACTCCACACCCACATGGACACGATCCTGAAGAGCCTGCTCTGGGTGACCTTGCTGGAGCAGGGGGCTTGGATGAGATGATCTCCAGAGGTCCCTTCCAACCCCTACCATTCTGTGTGCAGGACTATGTTTAGTTTTAGTTTGGGTTGTGGGGTTTTTTTTCTGTTTTACTCTTTAAAGCATCATCAAACTCCAAAAGAAGACAGAATTCTTCCAACTTTTTATTTCTGCAGTCTGGTGTTATTTGCTCTTTCTATACAAAACCTCAAAAACATTACTAAAGCATATGTAAGTTTATGACATTTAATATTATTGCCATAAACATAAAAATCAGAAAATTCTAAATGTTAGAAACTTATATTTAAATATTCCCTTAATTAATACTACTTTGAGGTTGTCTTTACCTAGAAATTAATGCTAAAACATTTCTTGGACAGTCTGGAGTGTTTATCTGCTAGTGAGTGAAACTTTTCTGTAGACACTAGTCTTCTCAATTTAATAGCATCTATGTCAATACCTATTTCTTGACATTATTAAGATCATAATAAAAAAACAAACAACTTACTTGTAATAACACTAACCTTTTTCAGTTGGAAAGACTGCATGAAAATTCAGGAACTGTATCTATGGATTTGACTCTGGTGAAGACTGCTGAGAAGCCTTTAAAAAAAAGTTCCTGTAGGTATAAAGAGCAGTCTTGATCCAGGATGGCCGTACAGGTGCGGTCACACAAGCTTGGTTAGGAAGTGGAAATGAAGCATATGATGTATGCAGTAGGACTTGAAGGATCAAAAATGATGATGAGAACTTTGGTCAAGGTGCAGTTACCACTTACATGAGTTTTCTGCTCTGTCTTGGTGCAGTTCCTTTTACGGCCAAATGTGTATTCCCTCAGAACCCTTTGGACTTGATTGTTCTGTTCTGCATGGCAAAGAAAATGTATTTACTCTGAAAAAGATTTCCATAGTAGCTTCTTAGAAAATCATTCCTATGTTCCTCTGTTAAAACTTTTTTTTTCCCCCCTCTGTTTTGTTTTATAGACACAGATGAGGACACAGTGAAAAGGTGTTTTGCCACATTTGAAGAGAAGTTCTTCCAAACCTGTGAGAAAGAACTTGCCAAAATCAACATTTTCTATTCAGGTAAGGTGCTTATTTTTGTATATTTGTAGAAAATACAGCACCATGAAAAGAGTCTGAAGCTCCCAAACTTTCAGAATAATGACAGTGGTTGTGCAGGTCTACTGTCTGGTTTATATGGGAGGCTGCTCTGGTTTAATCACAGATGTGGAGATAAAACATGGTATTTGAAAAGATGGAGAAAGAAGGGCAGGTGATTTCATTGCTCTTAAGTGGTAACTTACACACAGGGCACAGTTTCTCAGCCTATCCAGGGTGACAGTCTACTGTGTGTATTTTAGGTGTGCTGAGCTCCCTGGCTGGTGTTTCCTGAGCTTGTGCAGAAACAGCTGTCATGGACTTGCCTGTGTAGGGTGACTTGACCATCCCAATGTGCCCAACAAGTTTTTAAGCTCTTACATATCTTGCAACTTTCTGGAGTGGATCAGATGGTAGCAATTTATCATTGGCTGTGTATAAAATCCTGTTTAGTAAATTGAGTAAAAATGTAATCGTGGTAAGAGTAGGGATTCCTAGGGGTCATATGCCAAAGCACTATTGTTTCTTGCTTTCCCTGAGAAAGTTTGTTTTCCCATCCTATGTTTTGAAAATGAACTTTAGCTTAGGCTAATTGGAAATTCACCCTGTAATATTGCTACAAAAGGCTTAATAATAGTGTGCTCCAGTTCCACCCACTGTTACACTTCATCTGATCTTCAGCCTCTTTTGGGTAAGGTTTAAAATGGGTTTTCAGCTAGGAGAGTGTTTCAATATGGATACACTGATGTATTGACTTCTGCTCTACTTTCTCTTAACATCTCGATTTATTAACTTGGTGCTATTTGCAGCACAAGTAACCTTTTCTACTTCTTATTTTAATCCAGTAACAAAGACAAAATGGAATTGTGCAAAATATTTTAATCACCATCAGACAATGATTTTATTGGTAGTGGAATCTGGGCTGTGAGCGTGAGAGAATAGCTGAAAGGATAATAGATGCTTTAACTGTGCCCTGCAGCTTGCCTCTGTTCAGCTCCCATCGAGGGAAGTCAATCACTTTTGGGTCAGCCGTGCTCCCTGGAGCTGTGGGGTTTTGCTACAGCCAGAGCTGGTGTCAGACAAGGGCGAGGGGGACTTTAAAGGAAGAAGCTGTATGTTTTATTAGGCCATCTGCATTTTACACTTTATAGACATTTTTCTACGTGCAGTTCATATGTACCCAATTCCATGAGGTCTTCTATTTCTTTCCCATGTCTGAGGTAAGACTTACATGCTCAGAAACTTTTCTAGTTCTATCAGATCCTGTATACTACAAGCTAGACTCCGTGGAGGAAGTTCTGTCAATTGAGATGCACAATACAGATACTAATTTTCCCTAATGAGGACCTGCTAGCACACGTGCATCCCACATACACATGCCCATTCCAGCATTGTTTAAAATGGCATTAATAATACAGGGTAGGGTTTTTTCAAATTGCTGTCATTTCAAAAAATTGTAGGAGAGAATACATGTAATTTGAAAATCTCTTGTGATAAATCAGCTTCGAATAAGTCTTTTATTTGCAAAGAGTGACGTGACTTTAATAATATGGAAACCCTTTATTAAGGTTATTAACATTAAGCTGCATCAAGAAATGTTCCATCGGTGCTTCCTCTTGATCATGTCAGAAATTTGTTGTGTCGGACCCTATTGTAATTCCAGGCATGTTCGGGCTTGGATTATGACCTGGTACATCCCATTTATTATAGGCTTAGTATATGACTTATTAAACACTTATCTTCACAACAATAAATATTGTCCATTTTCAAGAAAGCTAAGCTTTCTGTTGATCTCTGCTTCATTTCCTCGTTGTCTTTCCCTGCACTGAGTGAGGAGAAATGCTCACTCAGTGAGCATTGCCAGGGATCGTAGAATCATATACTGGTTTGGGTTGGAAGGGGCAGTAAAGATTATCTTGTTCCAACCCCCCTGCCATGGGCAGGGACACCTTCCACTAGACCAGGTTGCTCAAAGCCCCATCCAACCTGGCCTTGAACACTTCCAGGGAGGGGCCAGTGTCTCACCGCCCTCATAGCAAAGTTCTTCCTAATTTCTAGTCTAATAGCCACAGCATGGACAATCCTGTCCTCTCAGGTTGGGCTGCTCCTAGAACCCAGCTCCTCCCTGGAGCAATTGGGGTTGGAGTGCCTGCTGCAAAATGCCTTTGCCTTTTTTTGCTGTGTGCTCAGGTTGTTGGCTCTCATCAGACGTAGCCTTTATTCCCCAGACTATCATCCCACCTCAGTAGGAAGGAAAACTAAATCTGATGTGATAAACAATTTGTGATTATTTGGACTATGCTTAAGAAAATCTAAATTTAATTGTAAGAAAAAAGAATAGCACTAAAATTATCAGATTGTTCCAGTAGACAAAAAACTACTCAAGTGATAAAATTTTATTTGTGTCCAGTTTGGGTTTGCATTTGGGATTTTCTAGAGGAGAGGTATGTTATATTTTTTTGGCATCATCAGGATCTGCTTGGCCTCCTGTTTAGCTAGTAACATTTTTGTGGTTAATTTAGGGAGCTGGTTTTATTATTTGTAGGAAGCCATGACTTTAATCTGGTGCGTGAGTTACTGAAAATAATATGTACAAGTAGGAAGGAGGAGTGCTAAAAGAGCCTGCCTGAAATGCCCAGAGCCCAGTAGTTGCAAGCAGATATGGGCTGTTCAATTACCTCTGGTGAAACTGGTTTTGATCATGCCATGACCATGTAAATGAACTCTGGAGGGAAATTTTACTAGCTCCTTGGTGGGATAAGTTGGGGTTTTTTATGATCCTTATGTGTGAGCTTTGGAAAAATACTCAAAACCAACTTGCAATTGCATAGTTGAGATAACTCAAGGCTGGGGTTTAGTCAGGATCTAGAAGGAATTCTTTGGGCAAAACTACTTCTTTATTTTACATGCTTTTATTGAAGTCTACCTCTGGTTTTAACTTTCTCCTTAGCCTTTGATGTAAGATTACACTTGATCTGAGGACACAGTGGGCATCAAGTCATGCAAAATACTGCCACACAAAAGTGGTTCCAGTTTCTAACTGTATGCTGCTTTTTTCTAACTCCTGAATGGCATATGTTTGGGGTTTTTAAGTCACTTTTTGGAGTGCTAAATTAGTGATAGTAGTGAGTGTCCTTTCAGTTATTTTGGAGTATGTTGCAAACTGAGAAGTTAAGTTTCTCCTCTGCTTTGCTGCTTTCCTAAGCAATTCCATGGGAGGCTTTTAAGAGTAGCAGCATGCATTTTTGTCTTATTTTGCTTCTGCAATGGATTTTGCTAATAAAGTCATACCTTAACAGGATGAAATGATTTATGAGCTGGTTAACTGAAGTTGATGCACGAGAGAGGGCAGAAGGCAGACAGGACTGTTTCTCTGGAGTGGGAGGTCAATATAGGACTGGATCAGTTGGCTTTAAAGCCTCATCCTCACAGGACTGTAGCCCTTCCCTGTTGATGGAGGGGGCTGTATAAAAGACAGCATGTGACTTTTCAGCAGTGTATTAAAACCTTTAATGAGAACAAGCTTCATAAAGGAGAGTCCTTTCAGCAGTGCATAATTAAAAGGAAAGTTCATGTTTGGAGATGATGGTTTTTTTATGGATGTTGCTTTGCAAAAAGATGTGAAAATTGCAGCCGCGGTTTCATAACTGTTTCAAAGGATTGTCTTTTCTGTTACTAGGCTGATGGTTTTTAAGATTTTTCTGGACATAGGGACAATGGAACAGTGCTTTGACTTGGAAGATGTAAATTTGAACTGTTCTGTATTTAATAATTTGATCCAAAAGAAATCTCAGTGTAACACAGATGATTTAATACTGATGTTTTGAATATAGAGGGTGAACTTGAGAGTTTTCTTTCTATGAAGACTTTTGATTTTAACAGCTACTCTAACAGATATCTGTTACCTCTTCCCATGAGAGTTACCAAAGTGGGGAGAAGTTACTGTTTTTGCAGTCTGACCTTGGGTGTGTTAAACATTATGTGGTTGTAGGCTGCAGGCAGACAGTTCTCACTGGCGAGTGCATTGCCTCCATTTGGTGAAGTCCTTGAAGCTGTAGTTGTCAGAGAGGACTTTTCCTTTCCTGTCTTTTTTAAAAAGTTTTACTTGAGTTTGTAGTCAGTTACAGAGCCTTTCAGGTCCTTCAGTAGTTGATTTTTCTATAGTGATCCTATATTCTGTTCAGAAAGACATTCTCCTTCTGGAAAATATGCAGAGCCCTGTAAAATTATTTACAGAGGAGTTTTAAAATTAACCAGGCTTGAATAAGACTGAGGAAAAGGTCGTAATTGCTCCCATAAGAGTAAATCTTACTTCTGAGGGGGAGCAATTGAGAATTACCATTAAGTTGTTATGTAAGATATTAATGAAGAGAATTAAATTGACAGCCAGGAGACTGTCAGACTGACAGGGCAGAGCTTTGGGTCACGGAGGGACCTTGGGGCCCTGTGGTTCATGGTGCAGAGGTGTGTGTTTTGTGGGGTGGAGGTGGCTCCAGCTCCTGGCTGTGTGCTCCAACAGTAGGAACCTGCTCAGCATCTTCCCAGCCAATGCCAGTGCCATGGTCTGTGATGGGGCTTATCAATAGAGATGCCAAAGCTGTGACTGAAGCCAGGAGGAAGGTCTGGAAGGAACTAGTTGTACAGAACAAAGAGAAAAAATAATTATTTCAGTTATGCTGTTTTTAGCATTAAAAGCTTGGTATTTAGCCAAAAAGATTATTTTCTGAAAGTACATAAGGCAGCATGTTTAAAGGAACACCTTTATCATACTTGAGATGTGAGGAAGAGACTGACTTGTTCTGAAAACACATCAAAATGATATTTAAATTCTAGTTGACTGTGCCTTTAATCAGTAAATATTGAGGCAATGCTTCTAACCTGCCCAGCCAAAACTGAGGAAAAGGGGGATAAATTATTACAGTGGATCATGTACATCAGCTAGTAGTGTTGTAACTCCTGATCAAAGCAGAAGCTGTGTTTATCTGTCAATGGGAGTTTGGCAGAGGGGTTGCTTCTCTCTGAGCTCCAAAATTCAATGTCATATTTGAAATGTGTGGTTTTTTATTTCCTTTGATTTCCTTACTGTCATATAAAACGATAGTAAACGCATAGTGGTGGGTGCACAGATCTGAAAAGGGCTTTGCTTACAAACAGTCAGGCTTCATAATATTGTCTAACAGGGTTTTTCCCCGAAAGCTTTTTGTGCGTTGGCTCTGGCGAAAGGCGAGCGGCTTTCCTTCACGGGTGGGAGTAGATGTGTGGTCACTGCTCTGGTATTTGGATGAGACCCTGTCTGCCTGACTGCCTCCAGCTGTGGCTTTGCCAGCCTGGGGAGGGCTGGTCCTACCTCTCTGTGCTGCTTTAGAGACATGGTACAGGTGGCAGCTGCACAGGTTGGGCTTCTTTCATTCTTAATGGCTCCTGGAATGAGCATCCCCTAGAAATCAGGTGTAGGGGAAAAGCTGAGAGGTCTGAGTTTGTGTCTAATGCTGCTGTAGTTGGCACTGAAGGGAAAGCCCTTATTTGACTATGTTAATTATGTTAATTATGTCTGATATGATGGTGCTTTTTTTGGAGACTGTGTATGCTTTACATAGAAGTACATTAAAACCTTTAATGAGAAGGATCTTCACAAAGGAGAAACATGCAGCGTTGATGAGTTTAATGCTTTGCAGGGGAAGGCCATGCAGGAGGTTATTCAGTGCAGTGCTTTTTACATGCAGACATCTTATCAGAGGAAGAGGTATAGTGCTTTTTACGGGCTCAGCAGGCAAGTTGCTGTCCTCTCACCTGACTTTTCCTGTTCCTTGCTAACAGAAAAGCTTGCAGAAGCTCAGCGCAGGTTTACTACTCTTCGGACTGAGTTACAGTCAACTTTGGATGCACAGAAAGAAGCCAGCGGGGTTTCCACGCTGCAGCGGCGCCGAAAGCCGGTCTTCCACCTGTCCCACGAAGAGCGTGTCCAGCATAGGAATATCAAAGATCTGAAATTGGCCTTCAGCGAGCTCTACCTCAGCCTCATCTTACTGCAGAATTATCAGGTACCTGCAGAAAGAGGTGGCTTTATAAAGCCTTGTGTGTAAATGTGTATCTGCTTTGTTCATCTTTGAGTTGCCTCGTTCAAACCCTTTTTATTTTTTTATTTTCATTTTGGGGCCTCTAAACATTTTTTTTTTAAAAAGGCAAATGCTTAGCAACTAGCAATATACGTTTTCTTGCTGTTTGTTGAGCTGGAAATGCTAAGCTGACCTGCAGAAGGACCTTTCTCCTTCCTTCTTTTTTTTTTTTTTTTTTTTTTTTCTCGGACTGGCTGATCCCAGCACCCTTGGCTCAGGCATGGCCAGAGCATGAAGTCACATGGGGACCTCCTCCTGTAGTGTGTTGTTCTGTGCAGGGCTGGAGCTGGCAAGTTGGAGAAGAAGCTATTTTATCTAATATTTGTAATGAAACTTGAGATGCTAACGTACGGTTTCCTCTTGGTGTTACCGTGGTAGTGACTGTGACCTTGCTGTATCAGAATTTCTTGTTAAAGCATCCAGATGAAAAAAAATGTTTTTAATTCTGCAGGATACAGGCTCATTGGCCCTGAAGAATGAAAAACAACAAAAAACAAAAACAAAACCTAAAACCAACAAAGTTTTAGCTGTACTTAGATTTCTGGCATGAAAGGGCATGATAAATATTGCGGATGCTGATTTTCTTCCAAAAATCTTAAAACAAAAATCTGAAATGAAAATCTTTTTTACAGGGCTAGCTCTTCTGGTGTTAAATGCTGTGAAATACTTTCAAATATCTGAGAGTTTTTGGCTTGTTAAATAAGAATGTTTGAACTTAAAGTCACTACATCTTTAGGTCTTTACCAGCATTGTACCAGAGAATTTTACTAAACAGAATTCACTATAAAATAGCACTCTGCATTATGGACAAAACTTTTTCCAAAATTCTGTACCTCTCCTACAGTGATGTTTTGTCTTTGAGCACATGTCGAGAAAATATTTGAGTTTCTCAATAAAGCCCTTTAACTCTTAAGACTTAGTTTCTAGTTCTAAATCCCAAGCAAGGCAGAGTATCTACAGCTGTTCAGGAACAGAGTGAAGTAGCATTGCCTGCTGTGAGTTCGTGTTTGTGTGTGTTGTGTGGGGTGTTTTGTGTTTGGTTTTTGGTTTGGTTTTTTTTTTTTGTAAAGAAAAGCAAATTAAAAAAAACGCACTTTTTT